>PVJS01004928.1:0-66632 GCA_004027185.1 Glis glis | reverse complement strand
TTTGTTTTTTTTTTTTGGTACTGAGGATTGAACCCAGGGGCTTTCTACATCTGAGCTACATCCCCAGCCCTTTTTTATTTTTTGTTTTGAAACAGGGTCTCGCTAGGTTGCTGAGAGTCTTTCTACAAGAGTCTCGCTACATTGCTGAGGTGTACTTCCAACCTGCGATCCTCCTGTCTCAACCTCCCAAGTACTGGGATTACAGGCGTGCACAACCATGCCTGGCTAGACAGTTCCTTTTATTCATAACTGCTGCGTATGGTCTTCCCATTCCCAGGGCTCAAGGTCTAAGTTGGATTCCAAAAACTTGGGGAACTTGATCAGTGTTCCAAAGAAAGAATAGGAAGGGAGGTCTCTTAATATTTCTTAAGAGTGTCTGCTCCAGTGGGCCTTGGAAGTCTCTCTGATTTAAAGTATTTGATGCAAACAAGAAGACTGCTAGAGGTCTTCCAGCTGGGGACTATTTACACATTGAACCCTGTTCTCATATGGAATAAATTCAAGGGAGCAGAGCCAAGTAATCTAAATAGGAAGCCAAAGAGTCACTCCAGCCTCAGTAGTCTTTAGCAGTGTGGCATCTGGACTCAGACAACATGGGTTTGAACCTTGCTTCCACCCTTTATTAGCTGTGTGATCTCAGATAAGTTCAAACCATTTTTGGTGCTAATAATAGTACCAACCTAAGAGGATTATTGTGAGAATTAAATGAGCTAAAACACCCAGAATAGTGCTTCTAAAATAGTATTTTCAACTGGGCATTGTGGCGCACACCTGTGATCCCAGTGTTAGGGAAGTTGAGACAGGAGGATCACAGGTTGAAGGTCAGCCTTGGCAACTTAGACCCTGAGCAACTTAGCCAAACTCTGCTTCAAAAAATAAAAAGGACTGGGGGTGTAGCTCGGAGGTGGAATGTCCCTGGGTTCAATCCACAGTACTGCAAAAATAAATAAAGAAAGAAAGAATAGCATTTTGTATTTTAGTGTTCCTATTATTGAATTTATTATTATTATTATTATTATTATTATTTCCATACTGAGAGAGATTTAAAATGGATGCTTGGAATACAACAGCTACTAAGATGTATTAAGAGCCTGCCATTGGCCTGGTCCTATGCTAAACACGCAGTGTTCATAATGTAAAAATATATGGGTCAGTGGAGAGAAGAGACAAATCCCCCCTGCAGAGAAATTCCAAATAATTTATGCAAATATTTTGCCTTTAAGAGGGTAAAGTTTAGCTCCAAACTCATTAAGTAAGAACAGCACATAGCAGTTTTATTCCAAAAAAAATGCACTGTGGGGAGGAGTAGGGAGCAAGAAACTTTACAGTGAAGAAACCTGACAAACACTAAATCAGCCAGATGAGCTGATTGAGGTCACCATTATCAGTGATAAATCATGTGAATTCTATGTACCAAGACTCCAGTCAACTCACTAGAAAAACATGAGACAAATCTCAGTTGAGGGACATTCAGCAAAATTCCTAACAAGTACTCCTCAAAACTGTCAAGGTCACCAAAAACAAGGAAAGTGAGAAACTGTCACACTCAAGAGAAGTCGAAGATGACATGATGACTCAATTTAATGTGTTGAGTTTGAAAACAAAAAAGAGCATAAAAACCAAATAAATCTAAGTATATATTTTAGTTAATAATCATGGTATTAATTAAATTATAAATGACAATGCAGCATGATGTGTATAACAACAGAAACGTGAAATGTGCAAAGACTGCAGGACGCACAGACAGATGGACTCTTTTAGGGGGTAGTTCGGCAAGGCTTTCTAAGGGAGGCATTGTCCAAGCTGCAATTTTCAGGATTGAACCAGAAGGTGGAGAAGGCTAGCCTTCTAAGCAGAAGAATGCCTGGGTGAAGACTTGGAAACTATAGTAATCCCCCTTTGTCTCCAGGTGATACCATCTAAGGTGCTCAGTGGATGCCTGAAACCTCATGGTACTGAACCTTATATATGCTATGTTTCCTTCTGACTGCAGATCTTAGTAAACTTAGCATATGATATTTTTTTCTTTCCTCAAGTTGAGAACTTTCACCTTTTCACTTTAAGCATTTTACAGCTTCACTTTAACATATCCAAATTGCTGACTTCACTACTCTTGCACTTTGGGGCCCATTATTAAGTAAAATAGGAACTGCTTGAACACAAGCCCAGCAATACCTCTACAGTCCATCTGATAACCAAGATGACCACTAGGTAACTAATAGGTGGGTAGTGTATACTCTGGACAAGGGGACGATTCACATTCCATGAATAATGAAGCTGGATTGACATAAGATTTCATCATGCAATTCAGAACAGCATATGATTTAAAACCTATGAATTGTTTGCCACTTAACATTTTCAGATTACAGTCAACTGTAACTGAAACCATGAAAAGCAAGACTGTAGATAAGAGGACACAACTATATTGAGCTTGGTGTTATCAGATCATTAAGTATTAGGGGGGGAAATGGCAAGATGGGAGACTGATGAGGAATAGGAAACTAGATCAGAAAAGACCCAGTAACTTGACTTATCCAGAGGGAAGTCCAGCCCTTTAAAGTTATTTTCAAAAGAAGATTCTGGAAGAGCAAAGACTGCCAACAGGCATCTCATTCCCTTTAAATTAAAATGCACATCATTATGCTGCTGGTGGAAATGACAACTGGAACATACTGGACATGAACCACTTTTAATTCCATTTACCTGTAATGCCATTGAGCCCAATCTATTGATGGCTAATAGGCTCTTTCTAGAGAAAGATTTATGACCAGAAGAAAAGAACTTAACATTATTAATCATAAGTAATCTCCTGTAATGAATAAACAGAACAAATCTCATCGAGGTCCAGTTTTTAAGACTCATCCTGGATGACAATTCCTGGCCAGTCCTCAGCCTGTGTGCGATCAACGTGAATTAGCACCAAGTCAGTGAAGCAGACACTGGGCTAGAGGGAAGGGGTGGAAATACACTTTTACAATAAGCTAGAATTGAGGAAAATGCCCTGAGGATTAGTCTCCAAATTGAACGCAGGCCAACAGTCCAGAAAGGCTATTAAAATAAGAATGTAATTCTCTGTCACTCAGAGTACAAGAATGCTGTCACATTAAGAACAGCAGCATGGGTCATAGGTTTAATCATGCAGATTTAAATGCTAATTTATGAAATAAATGAAGAATAGAATTTGTCCAACCAAAGCTTTTGGTTGGGGGCAGACAGGAATGCTTGATAACCCACGATGCCTAGGACAGTCTCATCCAACAAACAACTGTCTTGCATTCCATGTGCTCTTTTTCCCCCTAATTTTTTATGGTGATAAAATACATATAACATAAAATTTACTGTCTTAACCATTTATAGGTGTACAATTCACTGGCATTAAGTATGGTTGTGCAACCATCACCACCAACCATCTCCAGAACTCTTTTTGTCTCACAAAACTAAAACCCTACACCAACTAAACAATGACTCCCCAGTCTTCCCTCCTTCCCACCTACGGTGACCAACATTCCACTTTCTGCCTCTATGATTCTGGCTACTTGATGTGATATTGACACCTCCATAAATGGTATCATCCTGTATTTTTTCTTTTTGTGACTGGTTTATTTTACTTAACATAGTACCCAAGGTTCACCCATGTTGTAATATATAGCTTATGTTAAAATATCCTTTCTTTTTTGAGGCCAAATGACATTCATTGTATTGTATACCACATTTTTTTCTTTTCTAGTAGATGCAGCCAATTATCACTTTGCATCTCCTTTATGGTGTCTGAAAGGCATGCTGAATTGAGAATATGCTACTAGATTCATAATATTAATGCATCTAAATCTGACCATCTTTTAGTGTCCCTTAATAAGCAGATCTATCATCCACCAAGCTATTCAAGCTAGAAATTTAGAGTTCTTCCTTCAGAGCTCCTCTCCCTCACCCTCTCTATATAATCAGTCATTGGTCTCATTGCTATGAGCTCCTAAATACCTCACAAATCTGCCCCCCTTTCTGTCTGTCTTTCCTGTCAGTATCCTAATCCAAGCCACTATTGTCTAGCATCTGAAATTCTCTCTCTCTCTCTCTGTGTGTGTGTGTGTGTGTGTGTGTGTGTGTGTGTGTGTGTGGTACTGGGGACTGAATCCAAGGGCATTCTACCTTCGAGCTACACACCCAGCCTGATTTTATTTCTTGTCTTGCTAGGTTGCTGAGGGCCTCACTAAGTAGCCAAGGCTGGCTTTGAACCTGCAATCCTCCTGTCTCAGCCTCCCAAGTACTGGGATTACAGGAAAGTGTCACCGTGCCTGGCATACATCTGAACTTCTACAACAGCCTCCTACACCTTCTCCTAATTCATGCTTTCCACCACAGCCAGAGAATGTGTGCCAAATCAACACAATGCTATACACACACGCACACCTCTTAAAACTTTTAGGTGCCTGCTATTATTCTAAGGTAAAAACCAAAATCGTTAAGGGCCTCTCGAGTCCCGCATCCTCTGGTTCCCGCTTACCTCTTCATCCTTACTTCACATCTTCCTTCACCCTCTAAGCTCCAGTAACACTGGCCTGACATATTCAATCACTGACGAAGTTCACTCTGATACATACTGCCAACTCTTCCCTGAGCAGCTCATCATGGGCAAGGAAGATGCTACCAGTAATTGTGCCTGCGGGCACAACACCACTGACAGAAAGATCACTGATCTCATTTTAGGCAACTGGTTCACTGACCAGCATTCAGGATTTCTTGGTTTTCTGCTGCTTTAATGGAGGAATTGGTTCTGAGTTCACCTTTCTGCTCATAGAACATCTCTTTGTTGATTATGGTTCAAGCTGTACTTCTCCATTTACCCAGCTGCCCAAGTTTCTTCAGGTGTAGTTGAGCTCTGTATCTTCATTGTCACCACTCATACCACCCTGGAGCACTCTGCTTGTGCCTTAATGTTAGACAATGAGGTCATCTATGACATCTGCCATAGAAACCTCAGTATTAAGCACCAACCTACACTACCGTAGCTGTCTTATTAGATAGATTGTGTCTTCCATCACAACTTTCCTTGGATCTAATGGAACCCTGAATGTTGATCTGACAGAATTCCAGACAAACCTGGTGCCCTATCTCCACAACCAGTTCCTCTGGTCACACGTGCCCCTGTCATCTCTGCTTATGAATCCTATCATGCACAGCTCTCCATAGTAGAGATCACCAATGCTTGCTTTGAGCCAGACAACCAGATGGTGAAATTCTATACTCACCATGGTAAATGCAGAATTTCTGCCTATTATACAATGGAGACATGGTTCTCAAATATGCCAATGCTGCCACTGCCTCCATCAAGACCAAGCACAGCTTCCAGTTTGTGGACAGGTGTCCCACTGGCTTCAATGACCAGTTGGCATTAATTACCAGTCTCTCACTGTGGTACCCAGTGGAGACCTAGCCAGGGACAGTGAGCTGTGTGCTAAGCTACACAGCAGCCATTGCTGAAGCCTGGGATTTCCTGGACCACAAGTTTGACCTGATGTATGCCAAATGTGCTTTTCGTCAGTGGTACATGAGGGAGTGATGGAGGAAGGAGAGTTTTCTGAGGCTTGTGAGGACACAACTGTCCTTGAGAAAAAGTATGAGGAGAGTGGAATGGGTTCTATTCAAGCAGAGGGTGAGGAAAAAGGAAAGGAATATTAATTATCCATCCTTTTCAGCCTACACATGCCATACTCCCAGGACTTCAACCTCAACACTAGCTAACAGGAATTTAAGCTTTTTTATTTAAGTTGTCTTCACTCCAATGTGATTGAGTCATACTTTCCATGTGTACCTGTAAGGTCTTTCTATCATGCCTCCAATACTTAAGGGAAAAGAAAATTTGAATGGATATATTCAGTGAATATAAAATTGAGTGAGCATAATCCATCCAGAGACCTTTTGGTGATTATGTCCAAAAAACGCAGATGCTGATATTTATGGTATTAACTCTCAATGAAATAAATTACTTCTGATTATGGAGTTTGAGTTCAATCCGTACTCTTTATTAGCCAAGGAACTCCAGAAAATAATTTAAATCAGCAGTAGCAGTATAATAATAATAACACCTATTTTTCAATCACAAAGCTACAGATAAACTGTCAATAGTTACTATATAAATGTAAGGCATTATAATTTATTAGCAAAATTTAAAATATTTTATATAAAAGCCACAAAAAATACATAACATATAATTAGTGCTGATAAAAAAATCTTTGCATTTTTCCCCAAGAACTTTATATTAGTTAATGTATTATTTAGGGTTCTCCAGAGAGACAGAACCAATAAGACATATAGATATAGAAGGTTTACTAGTAGAATTGGCTTACATAATTATGGAGGCCAAGAAGTCCCACAATAGACCTCTACAAGCAGGAATATCTATGATTAAATACTATATCCTTGGTACCCAGACTGGAACATGATACAAAGCAGGTACTCAATAAACATCTTTTGAATTAATAACAAACCAACTCTCCACATGAATATAGATGCCAAAATTAAAAATAAGTTTTAGCAAATAGAATTTGACAACACATCAAAATATTTATGTCATAGCAACAGATGCTGAATAGACATTTGACAGCCTAGTGTCATATAGTACTTTTTTCAGGATTTAAAAATAACCTTTATTTTTTAAAAGTTAATATGTGCATTATAGGAAACAGAAAAACACAAGAAGCAAAGAATAAAGCCATCCAGTCACAAGCAGCCTAGTTGGACAGGTCCTTCTAGTCCCTGCGTGCATATGCACAACATCCCATTCTGTGTGACTGGGGTCATAGTGTGGATCGTACTTTCCACACATCATGAATATTCACCAATTCAAAACCCCAAAGCTACGTGAGTATTTTTGATAATCAAGAGTACGCTACATCAACCCAATCTGTTAGAAAAAATTGTAATCCTGCCTTTCTCAGAGACAAAAATCTCCCAGAAGATAGAAATGGCAACAGGCCTCTAGATAGAAGTATTGGCAGAGTTACAATTAAAATACTGCCTTCCCTTAATGCTCAATTTAAAATGAGATATAAAGCAACGGGGTGCACCAAGCATAATGTTTCTAAGAGAGTTCATTATCAGATTTCTACTATTAAAATATTAGCAAGAAAGCATGTTCCTGGTGAATCAAGCTATTCCTACAATACAGTCAGAAGATGCACATACATAAATGACTCTTCGTTTATTTTTGTACTGTTCATAGAGGTGGTTTAACAATTGCATTTCCAAACACAGTGTTTCATATCAGCTTTTAAAAGCTATTTACAAAAAGTTTTATTCTACTACTTCTACTTTTAAATATATCAAGCACTTCTAAATGTATAGAAGGACTGGATATTTCATATATGAACTTGTCTGCTATGCACACAACACTGGTGAATAAAATTGCAAACGTACCAATGGTCGCAATCTGAAGTATCTTTTAATATGACCATTTTGGCCTTGAACCATTCCCTCCTCACTTCCTTCTCTCAACCTTAGGTCCAGTGAACAAGGATGGGTACATATAATGCTTATAGATGGTTGAACAAATTCATATCCAAAAATCACCTACAGATGGCATGCTTTCTTATGAATTTCAACACAAAGTATACAAAATATGCTAATTTCTCTATTTTGTCATTCACGAGCAACCTATTTAACACCTAGAACCTATATGTTGCAAAATTGAAATTCTTTTGTCCATTATATATACTATGAACAGAGCAAAACAAAACATAAAGAAAAATGGCATCTGAGAATGTCCAGGTGTGAACGCACTAGCATGTGGCCTTTTGCACTTGCTTCTCTCCCACCTCCTTCGAATCACTGAACAAATAAATAATTTAATATATATCTATATCTACACTTAACATATATCTAGTACTTCTAAACATCTAGATAGACTAGATGTTTCAAGTGAGGACTCAGCTTGTTCACTATGTACACAACAGCCTTGAATAAAGTGCACGTGTATGGTAATGGTTCTAATTTGAAAGTGTCTCCTGCCACCTCGATGACCAAGAGTGGTGGTGGCTGCCTGGTCTCTGGCCCCACCCTTTTTCCCCAAAGCCTGGCCTGGCCCTGAGTTTAGAGCACCATCGGGGTGACACCAGGAGAAGGATGGATCCTCCTGGATGCCGGAGAGGCCACCAGGGGCTTTTGAGGCCAAGAAGACGGGTCTACACCCAAAGCTCTTGGTGGACAGTGGAGCCCACAGACCTGGGTCCTGGGAGGCCACTCTGTACCAGGTGGAGGAGGTCTCTCCTTTTCCCTCAAGGAGGAACAGAGACCTTGACGTACTGGAAGGTGCGCGAGGCTCAGGACTGCAACAGGTAACAGGTGAGCAGCCATGGGAGGTTGGTCTTCATTCTCCTAGAGAGGAACAGATGACATTTGGACAACTGGAAATGCCCGCCACCCTTTGGGACATTTGGGACATTCACAGACATTTGTTGAAGGCCTGTGTATATAATAGAAAAAAGCTGCTCTTGACTTTCCCCAATTTTAAAAGAAAATTTTTGCTACATCCGGTCATTCTAGAAGTAAAGAGGTTGTTGACATATGATAGAAAAGAGCATGCCGTGTAAATGTCCATTTGTTTTGAAAACTCAGAAATGTCTTCTGGAAGCAACTTTTTGAAATGGAGTTGTTAGAGGACTTCTAGCAGCGAATTCAGGAGGGACACTTGTCCACCTTGGTTCAGTGAGTTGGAAGACATGGAGCCGACCATGAGAAGAAAGAGAAGAAGGTCCTGTGCCAGACTGCTCATGTGTAAAAGATGCTTCTCCTATTATAACCACTGTGTTGTGTGTGCATTTTATTGATTACTGTATATGTAGTTGACAATGATGAGTACTCTTTGAAATATCTAGTCTTTCTAGATGTTCTAAAGTGCCTATATGTTAAAAGTAGTAGTAGTAGTAAAATATGACACATTTTATAAATTTATTTCTGTAAAAATTCATATGAAATACTATTTGAGGGGGATAGCCAAACCCCCCTCTTGAATAGCACACATTGTGTTTGTGCACTGGCTCTACAGAGGTTAGAATGCAATGTTGTCCATGTGTGCTTCTAATGAGTCAAGAGTAACTGTTGTTCCTTATTGTTTATGCATTTTTTTTGTTTTACTTTGCTGTGTACATAGTGTGTTTAAAGGAAAAACAAGCCTTAATCTACAATATCTAGTCTTTCTAGATGTTAAAGAGGTTGACAGTGTGTTTTAAAAGTAGAGTTAGTAACACGTTTTGTATGTCTTATGTTAAAATTCCCAGGAAAGATTGTCTTCTGAGAACTTGAGCATTATAGCCCATGGTTGGTGAAGGGCCAAAAGCCTTATGTTTAGAAGACACTTTCAAATTAGAAACATTGTCACATGCATGCAGTTTATTCAAGGCTGTTGTGTCCATAGCTGACAAAGTTCTTACTTGAAACATCTGGTGTATCTAGATGTTTAGAAGTGCTAGATATATGTTAAATGTAGAGGTAGCAAAATATCACTTTGTAAGTATCTTTTTGCTACACCTCATGTAGTATTGTCTTTGGGGAATGGAATTGTTAAACTGCCTCTGTGAACAGCATAGTTTTGTTTGTACTTAGTGATTTGGAGGAGGCAGGAGGGAAGCAGTTGCAAAAGGCCACATGCTAGTGTGTTCACACTTGGACATCCTCAGATGCCATTTTTTTGTGTTTGGTTTTGCTGTGTATATAATGTATATAACAGTCAAATGAATCCAATCTCGCAATATCTAGTCTCTAGATGTTAAAGAGGTTGCCAGTAAATGACAAGTTAGTCAGTAAAATTAGCACATTTTGAACATTTTGTGTTGGAATTCATAGGAAAGCTTGTCCTCTGTAGATGATTTTTGGATATGAATTTGTTCAACCATCTATAAGCATTATATATGCCCATCCTTGTCCACTGGACCTAAGACTGAGAGAAGGAAGTGAGGAAGGAATTGTTCAAGGCCAAAATGGTCATATTAGAAGGCATCTCAGATTACAACCATTGCTGTGTGTGCAATTTTATTCACCAGTGCTCTGTGCATAGCAATCTTATGTGTAACATCCAGTCCTTCTGGATATCTAGAAGTGCTTGATATATTTAAAAGTAGGAGTAGTAAAATAAAACTTGTTCTAGGAGCACACAGATTTTATGTCTTGAGATATTTGCATATTCTAAAATTGAACTAATCTAAAAATTTACACATTAGTTTTTTTCATGGACACCCAGCTTTTACTTTTTTAAGAAATTAAGGATTAGTTATGTGTGAGTGCTGCCGTTCCAGCACTCGAAAGGAAAGGAAAGGAAAGGAAAGGAAAGGAAAGAAGGAAAGGAAAGGAAAGGAAAGGAGGAAGGAAGGAAGGAAGGAAGGAAGGAAGGAAGGAAGGAAGGAAGGAAGGAAAAAGAAAGAAAGAAAGAAAGAAAGAAAGAAAGAAAGAAAGAAAGAAAGAAAAGGCTCTGAAAGAAACTGGGGACTCTTATTATTCAATTAGGCAGTATTCTTTGTGATATTTTATTAGATACAGCTTTGAAAGCCACAAAATTATTTTTATTAAAATTCTTGAAGTCATAGCTAGACTAATGAGATACTGTGCATTAAAATTAATTAATAATAGTGCAATATACTTGTCACTCAATAGTGCAATATACTTGTCACTCTCAACCACCCTCCTGAGGTCAATAAAGATTTATATGTGGGGATTAGAGAGAAGTTAGGCCTGGAGCCATTTGTTGGCAGTTACCATGTTATAGAAGAATCAAACTCAGGTGATAAGACAAAATTTACCACTATAAGTCTGAATTTCTTTCTAAAGATCAATATAGCTAGTCTACATGAAAAAGTTTAATTCCTCCTATTAATATGAATTTTACCCAATTCCTTACAAAATTAAATATAGGTCACTTTTTAAGTGACCAGTCCTCAGAAATTAATTCTTTATATATCTTTTCTCTGAATTAATATCTTACCAAACTAACATATAATTTTTTGTCAAAATCATTTTTCTTGTTCTAAAATAAATTCTAGAAACTTCAAAATGATTGGTTCATATGCATCAGACAGACCTTTTAGAAGGAAACAAGGATATTGTCTCAAGTTTTAGAATTCTTTAAAGATGAAAGAAAAGCCCTAAAATATTGCAAGTTCCTTCTGTATAAACGTAGAAGTAAGTCAGAATATGGCAGCATTCTAAGGTCAAATATCCCAGAATACAAAAGTATGTGACTGGAATTGAAGCAACACAGCTAAGATCAACATACACACAATTCACTCTGTGTTGGAGTGCAGCGTTCCCTTCTTGGCTTTTTTGTTGTTGTTGTTTGTTTTCATTTGCTTTCCTTTTATAAAAGGAAGGAGAAATAAAACTTTTTCAGGAATTTACATTCTCTGTAATTGCTTCGATTTCAGTAAATAAGATCAAGGGGAAAAAATGAAAGGGTTTTGCTATTGCCCCAAATTCAACAATAAATAGAGAAAATGTGGAACTGATTTATTGTATGACTACCACAAGTTTAATATCCTCGATCTAAAAGTTTCTTTTATCTATTCATTAATTTTATTGTTCAACATTACTGTATGACAGCCATGTCCCAAACTCTCTCCTGTGTACTGGCCATACACTGATTCCCAGCATCAAGGAAGTAACCCCAGAAGGAACTCACTGTGTTTATAGAACAACTGTGAAGAAAAGAGGTAAGATTTTTCTCTGTGCATAAATGCATAAACATTGCCTGAATAGCTACCACCACCTGCCAGACAGGTACACCAGCCAACTGGGGGCACTGTTTGTATGTGCTTAGTAATATCACTCTGAAGTACACCTACATTCAACACAGTAGCCATACTCCCAACTCAACACAGTAGCCATACTCCCAAACTCATTGTTTTTCTTTCTCTCTGGACCCCTTGAAGTTTTTCCTCAACAAAGCACTAACTATCACTAATTTTTTTATCTGTTTCTTGTTCACTATTATATGCCCTTCCCTCTGTAGAATACCTCAAATACGACAAGAGATTAAAAGAGATTTTGGAGTGAATGAATGGTAATTCACAATTACATGAATATCAATACTTGTCCTGGGTAAGAAGTCAGGAGGATGAGGAAAACACACTCTATTCCCTGATCAGTCATTGTTAAGTGTGGACTCTCTACATTATCACTCCCATCTTTGAAACATGTAGTACCAAGAACAACGGGGACATTTTCTTAACCTAAGAGAATTAGCCTCTCATGCCATTAAGACATCTATTCCATGTCATAAATTAACTTCTCTCTTATGCATGTAAAATGTTCTGTATCGTTCTTAGGAAAATTGAGAAGAGAGTGGCCCCAATCATTTTCTGTACTCTGTGACTCACAACGGGAAGCCCAATTGAGAAAGGCTGAGTGGGTGTATCCCCCAAGGCTCAATAGTAAGCCTTCCTCACTGTATAAATGCAATTATGCTGGGTAACTGTTGATTATTACTCTTCACTCTTGACTGGTTCCCTCCATTTCCCTTTCTCTTATTTAACCTTGACAAGTTTAATTCTGTATGGATGGCATGGATCTATACTCCAATTCTGTTGCAATGCTAGTAGGTAATAGTCCTTCCCTCCTGAAGTCAAAAGCCTCTTTGTCACCTTTTCTACTGAATAATCAAAAGGCCCTGGGCAATCGTAGTTCTATGCTTCTTGTCCCTTCTTAGAGGAGTAAGTTACTTATGCACTTTCTGATATTTCTTAGTTGGCCATGAGGACAGTCAGTGCCAAGGCCTACAGAAGACCAGGGTAGGGGGAGGGACCTAGAGCCCCTATATGAAGTCCATTATAGTTTATACAGCATAAAAGCTAATCCAGAGACCTCCAGAATGCCAAGTAGAGGAGGAAGGAGTACCAAGCATTCCTCAAACCAGAGATGGGAGCTGACTGGGGACTCACCATCTTATTTCCCTTTCATCAATCCCTTGAGAAAAGCAGGACGTCTATGCCCTACATTATGCTGCTCTTGGTAGGAGCCCAAGCCTCACAGCAGCTAGGACAAGAAGGAAAAAGCAGCCAGAAGTGGTGGCACACACCTATAATCCCAGAACTTGGGAGACTGAGACAGGAGGATCAAAGATTTAGGGCTAGCTTCAGCAACTTAGTAAGACCCTTAGCAACTTTGCAAGACCCTGTTTCAAAATAAAGAATAAAAATGGCTGGGGTGTAGCTCAAAGGTAGAATGTCCCTGAGTTTATTCGCTAGTACAAGGGGGAAAAAAAGGAGAAAGCAAAGATGTTTGATCTCTTTATATAAATCTTTGATTTAAGGAGAAATAGAACTTTCTTCCTTGTATTTCCATTAAATAAAATATAGCTCAACAGTTTGCTTAATAAGAATACATCTTGGCTATTATACTGTTTTATTCTGCCAAGCATTTGTTCAATATAGATTGGGCAGGAACAGAGCAACCTGTGTGTCTCTCCAGGAAAAATAAGTAGAGAATTATTATAGATACAAAAGAGGCACGCTTCTCATAGATCCTTATTGTGCTACTGAGTTTCTAGAGTTAAGGTCTACATCTAAAATCACAGTAGTATATGTAGCAGCCTGGAGATGTTTTTTAACACCACTCTAAAGTCTGTTGGGTATAAGAGAGACTGACAAAGAAAATGAATCATTCATTTAAGAGTTTCTCTTTGTCTATGAGAGATATTTGCTATAGTTTAGTAGCTTTAAAGATAAAAGATCAGCCCTACATAGATTGCTCCCTTCTTCAAAGGCCTAAGACTGTTGTAGATGTGTGGACAGACAAATTGGGTACCCATTCAGTAGGGAAACTAAGGAATATAAGATAATGTGTACTTCCATAATTCTTGATGACTCTCCTCTTCAGACAAACTATTAGAATAATAATATATTTGATCATCTAAACATAGTATTTATTAAACATAAATGGATACCATAATAGGGATAAAAGAAAATTCTTTTTAGGCTTCTTGCTGTGAGTGAGCAGGCATTATTCTAAGCATTTTACATATTTTAATCCACTCAATGCTCACAAAGGCCCCATGCAATAGATGCTATTATTAATCTAATTTTATATAATTGGAAACTAAAGTACAGAGAGATAAGGTCTAAGGTTGCACAGTGAATTAAATATACTGAGACAATATTAAAAGGTAATAGTATTAGGTAAAGAACAGTACTTGTTATTACTTAATAAAACTTTGTCTCAGGAAATTATTTTATAAAAAAGTGTCCATTGCCTTGGGAGAGGCCTACCCTTCAAGCTATTTGCAATTTGCTTATTATAACACATGGGTAAGTCCTCCTGCTGACAAAGTTAAATTGGGGCTAGTTCTTACCAGATACTCTCTCTATGAATACAGAACTGTTCATGTGAATTATGTTATCCACGGTGTTTCCATACTCCTCCTTCTGCATCAGAAACAGCAAAACCAAAATGTCTGAAATCCCCCAAGAGTTTCCCCCAAACAGTCATTCTAGTGATGATTGTCTCCCAACTCAAAAGCATATTCAGGAAGAGTTGCTAGTTCATTCAAATAGCCACCTTCCCCTTACCCAAAGAGTTTCTTGCAACAGCACTTGACCATTGATAGCCAGACTGCACTTAGCAAAGATGATTCCTTACTGGACCTTTTCCTTAGAACATTTAAAAGCCAAATTTAGAAAAAACAGTAGCTTTTAAAAACAGTTACATACTGTTCCTCTCACTAGGTACCAGTGTCTTGTGAACTCTAAGTGAGCCTTTTACCTAAACCAATTTTAGAGATGTGGGTGTTCTAAATAAATTTTTTTCCTAAATCCTAGGTAAATTCAAGGTAACAAATGGCCTGAGCTAGCACTGTGTACAACCAAGAAAATTTATAGCTCCTCATTTATATTTTATTTCCTTGTTTCCTCCCCCAAATAATGAAGCTACTTTAATTAAAACTTCCAGACTCCCAAGTTTATGAGGCAATGGTGCATTTGGGAAACAAGACACACCACTTCTTTCCTGTCCTCTATCTCCCATCTAGGAGCATCTCACAGTGTCCTGGGGTTTAGGGAATACAGCAGGTCTTAGAACTCTCAGATTAATCTTAAACAAACAGCCCATTGTAAGGACCCACAGTTATTTGTCTGGAAGGGTATATTATCGATCTAAGTCTACATGATCATAGATAGTAAATCTATGATTAATAATGGCCAACTTTGAATACTCACGGTGGGACAAGCACCTTTCTAAATGCTTTGCATGTTTGAACTCATTCAGTCTTCATAGGGAAACTATGAGGTAGGTACTGTTTTTATCATCTACTTTGTGCAGATGAGAAAATTATAACTGAGAGGTTAAGCAATTTGCCAAAGTCACACTGTTAGTTAGAAGCAGAGTCAAATGCTTGAACCTAGGTGTTCCAACTCCAAACCCTGAGCTTAATCAGATCCTCTCAGAGTAGTTTTATGCTACCTGTTCTCAGAGGTGAATAAACGCCTGATTGGTTAGTTCCTTACTCAGAGGGCTCATGGAGAAGACAGGTTTCAGAAAATCCTTGGAGTTTGTTTACTTGGGGGGTGAGGAGAGAGGTTGAAGAAAGAGGGCATTGTATTTTACCTTTTTTTTTTTTTTTGCAGTACTGGGGATTGAAGCCAGGGGCGTTCTACCTCCGAGCTATACCCCCAGCCCTATTTTTTATACTTTATTTTGAAACAGGGTCTCACAAAGTTGCAGAGGACCTCACTAAGTAGCTGAGGCTGGCCGCAGACCTGGATCCTCCGGTCTCAGCCTCCCAAGTACTGGGATTACAAGCGTGCGCCACCACGCCTGGCTGTATTTTACATTTTCATAAACATTTACCAAGTAAAAACCCCGTATGATTTTCATATTTGTCTAGCAGGGAACCTCTGCGTGTACTTATCTGACTTTCCATGACAGATGTAAGTAGTAGCTAACACCTCCCATTTGTGCTTATATCTATGACACTTTAAGAATGCAACATTAGCCAGGTGTGGTGGCACATCCCTATAATCCCAGTACCTGGGAGACTGAGACAGGAGAATTGCAAGTTCAAGGACAACCTCAGCAAGTAGTGAGACTCTCGTCAACCTAGCGAGTCCCTGTTTCAATATAAAACTAATATAGGACTGAGGGTGTAGCTCACAGGTAGAATGCCCCTGGGTTCAATCCTTAGTGCGAAAAAAAAAAAAGAATCCAGAAAATACCAGAAGCACCAACATAGGTAACAAATGGTGCCAGCAGAGTGACTCATATGGAAGGTGAATGACTTCTGAGCCTGTTTTATCCCACCACATCCAATAAATATGAATTTTTTGATAGAAATATGTCAGTTTCAACCTCTTTTCAGTATTCCTGACATCTATTTAGACTCCAGAAACAAAGAGAAAACTTTATTGTAGGCCACAAAAGCAATCGGGTCATTGGGGTATATCCACTGCAGAGTCAGACTAGCAAACTCCATTCCACTTTGAAAATTCAGTATGAGTTTGGAGCTTTCAGGATCTAGAATATAAATGAGAATATCAGGAGAGTTTGGGTCTTCATTATCTTGTTCATTATTGTGCTGTAGGTGCCTAGACATGTGCCTGGAAGATACACTTTGGTGAATGAATGAGTTAAAATAAAGTGTTTTCTGTAAGTCTGGATCAATTGCTGGTTTGAGACAACCAGATGAGGCTTTTTCATCCAAATTTATTCTATAAATTCTTCTGCATGATTTGCCATCTGAAACATAACAGGTCAGGACAATTTATATTCAGACCTGTTCCTCTAAGCCTATCTCAATTTCCCCAGGAGTTGTTGACTACAGTACCAGCATTTGGCAACAGGTTAAAGAGAAAGGCCTCCACCCACCCAAAAGACACATACCCCAAACTCATGGGCAAAGTTTTTATAGGGGGTACGATCTTGGTCTTTGTAATCAGACTCAGGAATAAATCTGAACTCTACCGCTTATGAACTGAGTTTTGAATCTCTCACAACTTCAGCTTTCTCAGCTTTAAATTCAATTAATAATGTATACTGGAATTATTGTAAGAATAAAATTATAATATATCAAAAGGGCTAGCATAGAACCTGGCATATAGCAAATGCCTAATAAATGGAGAGAAAGAGTAAAGTGGAACAAGTTGGACAATAATTCTAAAGCTTATTCTCCATGCAATTTTTTGAATCCTCTTTTATCATTAAAAACACATTGATTGAACAATTGCCAATTTTTCTTTCAAACAGTCAATTTGTGTACCTACCAGGTCCCTGAACCTCTCAGAGAAGAGTTGTGATATCTTGCTAAGGAGACCTTGCCCAGAATGTGTCTCATCACCAGAGCACTGAGATGTCTCACCCTTAAGAGAATATGTTTTCACTAGATGAAAGAATCCCTGCAACCTCCAAAAATACTTACCTGGAACCAGAGCATGGTGGCCTATGCCTGAAATCCCAGTCCTTGGGAGACTGAGATGGGAGGATCACAGTTTTGAGACCAGCCTCAGCAATTTAGTGAGACCATCAGCACCTCAGCAAGACTCTGTTTCAAAAGTAAAAAAAAAAAAAAAAAAATAGGGCTGGAGGTGTAGCTTAGAAGTAGAAAGCCCCTGGGGGAAGGAGAGAGGAAGGGAGAGGGGCAAGAAATGGAATAAAAAGAATCCTTGACTCTTTCATATTCTGAAGATTCCAGTCTAATATATTAGTCTAAATATTAGCACATGGAAGGAGCTTTCAGAATCTCATAGTCAGGAATCCTGTTGACTGTACTGAAGGAATCTGACTTATGGAAAATACTTGTGCTTGTTTGGTGATATGAGCTATAAAACATAAAAGACGTGCTGGTTTTAACGATACTTAATTAGCTTAAAATGAGTATTGTTGTCATTAGTGATGTGATTCTAAGAGAAGTAGACTGTTTAATTCAAAGCAGAAAAGAAGGAAAATGAAGTTAATGTTTTAAATCCATACAATGTACCAGAAGCTAGGATATTTAACCCCCAGCATCTACTGAGTTCAATGTGTGCCAAGTTCCATGCTTAGTACTTTTATACCCATGCTTTCTCATCTAATCATCACTAATAATCCTATTCATTGAGGTGAGTAAAATAGATTCTAACCCAAAAAGCTGTAGCACAAAAGGGATAACCTGTCCTTTAAGAAGTGATTAGTTCACAAGTTAAATGCCCAGATCTGGATCTGAAGTCTATTGTTTCTCATGCTACAATTTCCTGTCTCCTACTGTTGACTTATGCAGATGGTAAAATCTTGAATGTCAAAATTAAAACAAGTAGGGATGTGGGGTCTAATTTTATGATTAATATACAGCAATAGATCCTATCATATAGGAGGACCACTTCAAAGACTATTTGTATGAATGAATTGAAGATGCATGACAAATCCTCTGTCAATTGAGGAACTCAATCTCTGTAGAGATGAAGTGGTCTTACTCTGCAATTGTGGAGTTTCTCCTCACAACAATTTTGTGAGTTTCTCTTGCTCATGCACTAACTTCTCCCAGCTCATGGCTCTTCCTCCAGAAACTTTCCTGGGTACTGTCATAAATAGATTCAGTAATCAGAAATAAAAAGAGAGCCATAGCAATGCCAATCCCACCTCTCGGGACTGGTTCCTGAAGGCATGCTTCAGACCCTTCACTTGATTTTCAGACAAGAGTGGAAATAATTGGGCTGCACTAAATCTATTTTTATGAAATTATTCTGCAAAATAGTCTTCATGTTGAAAAAATTCTACCTTTACCACCCCCACGGGTTTGCTAAATGAGGGCAGCGGTTTGTGAAAAGGCAGTTGTAAGCTTTTAAAACCACTACATTTAATACAGTTTGATTTCTTATGTAATTCAATGATCATGTCAACAAAGCCTAAACTTAAAATAAAAAATGTGCATCGGTATCTCTAACTCAATAACAATTCCTCTCCACAATGTTCAGGATTGTATGATGTGTTCAGGGGGAAAAACAGTTCTTATAATACATCCATTTGCCTCATATCCTGCAAGCAATGTCATGATTATCAAACTATGGGATATTCTGTCAATTTGTGGGATTTTTAAAATTTTGAGTCTTTAAAATGTGTTCCAAGCAGGGTGAGGTGCCTCATGCCTATAACCCCAGTATTTAGAAGGCTGAGACAAGAGGCTTACAGGTTTGAAGCCAGCCTTAGCAACTTAGCAAGACCCTGTTTCAAAATTTTAAAAAAGGTTGGGCTGGGGGTGTAGCTCAGAGGTAGTAAGGAGGTAGAAAGAAGTAGGCAGATAGGGCCAGAGGGCCATGGTGGAAAAACTTCATTTCCTGAGAGGCAACAGATGCTAACTAACTTCCAAAACTCCTAAAGAGACCAGACCTCCCAAATGTCAAGTAATAATGAGATTAAATACCTCCTGAAAGTGGCCAGAGCTTCTCAAAACTCCAGTTGTTCCCATTGATAAGGAATCCCAGGAGAGTCCAGGAAACAGTGTCTGGACCCCAACCAAAAACTGCCTCTGAGACCCCCAACTGGAAAAGGAGACTCAGAAATACATAAACCCCCAGACCAGCCACTCTAGCCTGTTTTTCCCACTAGGGAGCCCCTCCCTTTTGGGAGCTTTCCTCTCTCTCACAGGTTGCACTGGCTTTGAGGGAAAGCGGTGTGTAATTCGTGGCCCTCGGCCCTGGCATCTCTTGGGTAGTGACCAGAAGGCATCCACTGGACACTGAGGCCAACTGAGGCCCCTAGGGGTGGCCTGCACCTCTCTTCAGCAGATCCCATGGACTTTGGGAGAAAGCAGTTTGCAGCTGATGGCACATGGTTTGGGCTACTCTCAAGTAATGTCCAGAAGGCAGCTGCCAGACACCAGGTTCCCCACTGCCCGCAAGGGTGTTCTGCCTCTTTTCTCCCTTACCCATTCTCTTTACAATAAAATCATTTTTTAAAACACTAGTCTTTCTGTTGTCTGCGAGTGTCATTCTTTGTACTTCATAGACAAGAACCCCGGAAAGGAAAATGTCCATTTCAGTAGAATGCCCCTGGGTTCAAGCCCCAGTACCAAAAAAATTAAAAAAATATGGTCCAGACTGGGAGGTGGATCTCTATAGCATGTGATTCCCAGCAGAGCTCTTCTGTGTCCTGAAATTTGCACTTACCTCTGTAACTTTTCACATATGCAAGTGGTTTCAGCCAAGGACTTTGGTTCTAATCCTGGCTCTGCTGGTAGAATTCACTTCATTTAAATAAATTTTCTCCTCTCCAAAATGTGCAGAAAGAGCAAGATGATTTTTAAGATCCCCCCAGAAGTTTCAAGAGGAGAGAAAGCTCTGAGTCTCCTGCTTCTCCACCACCCCAGACATACATAGGTTTCTTCACTTCTTCGCTTCCAGTTACAAACACCACTGGACGCAGGGATGACTATTGGGATCAGGCTAATTGTCAAACTGTAGGACACCACAGGGCCACTTTCACTAGTGCGCATGGTTGCTCTACAGTGCAACACACTCAGAAGTGGCTCTTCCTCATAGCTCTCAGCCACACCACTGGAGTGGTGAGTTAGGACAAGATTTGCTTTCTGCATCTCTCTGCCCTCTCTCCTCTTTGTCAACATCCAAGCCTGAACTCACAGCTCCATTTGTATGTTAGGTCATATTTGGCATTGGATTAGAAACAATTGAATTCTTTTGTACAGTTGCGCTCTCCTGCTCTCTCTCTCTCTCTCTCTCTCTCTCTCTTTCTCTCTCTCTCTCTCTCCACTCCTATGCTGCTGGCCGATATGATGGATTGGGTATAACTATCTGGCAGAAAATGGAAAATTACATTCCTGCAGTTCAGTCGGCTTCACCAGGGTTCTATGGATGGAGACCTCAAGTTCAAACCCAACTGTTAAACATGTAGTTTTATCATTCTTCTCTCTGTGTATTCAACATTAATGTGCCTTCAGAGAGAACTTTCTAGGGAAGATAGAGGGCTGGGTCTAGCTAGGGGACAGAGTTCTGAATACTTTATTGTCACCAATAACATTGCACCATCACCATGGAGATGGTTTGGAGAATATACACTGGTTTCAAAAACAATTATAAACAATTTCATCAGCAATTAGCTTATGCCCTAATTAGTGTAGAGCTTCCATAAAATATAAGCTTTTATCTGACAAGTGTATGGCAAAATTCATTTGCCTGAATTAGTTTGCATGAGCCCACATCTCTCTCTCAGAATATGTCTATCTCTGACTTTGTCTCTCTGACTCTCTCTCTCCTCTCTCTCTCTCATATGCGTGTGCATGGACACACACACACACAAACACATACACACATACACACACACACATACACACACACACACACACACACTTAAATACTACATTGTGAACATGTAGGTGCATTTCAGTATCACACTGAGAAGAACTGAGAATCTGCTCTTTCCCAGCCCAGTCATCTGAACCAGGAAGCCTCCCTTGATGGTCCAAAGAAGAAATAATAGGATTGGTACCAGTATTTTTGTCCAGCTCTCCTCACACACACACACACATGGAGTTTGGCTTATATAGAGTAGCATTTTTCCACCTTTTGGGAGCCGTGCACCTTAAATACAAGTTACTGCAACTATAGAGAGTGGCTTCTCAAGGACGAATCCCTGACCGAGAAGATCTGCAGGCAAGAGACAGCTGCCCTCTATGCCCAGTGGAGTACAGAGACCCCCCCCCCCTTCACCAGGAGCAAAGTCAAGCTGAGCTTCCTTCCACTTTTCCTGCAGGGCAGTGACTTATCAATAATGAAACTTTCTAGGTCCTTAACCTCCCATCCTGTCATGAGAATCCTATCATTTCCACACCATTGACTAGAGTCTCGGAGTTTCTTCAGGGCAGAAGAAAAGAAAACAAAGCTGAGAGAATATTCAGCAGCCACGTCCTCAGGCAGTTGTGAAAACGCAACTTTAAGAAGGAATCACTCCCTTCGACATTATGTACATACGTGAGAATGTCAATCTCAATTCCCTGTATGGGGAAGGTGGGGAGGGAATGGGGAGGGAGCTGGGGGGAAGCCCACCAAGTACTGTGTGCATGTATGTCACTCTCACTACGAACTACATTATGATGTGAGACTATAATGCACCAAAAAAGTCTTTTAAAAATCCTGTCTGGCTTTCCAGAGAAGAAAAGAAAAAGAAAAGACACATCCAGGAGTTGTCAAATTGCAGAGTTCCTTCAGCCAGTGCTTTCTTGCCATTGTGATAACAAATGCAGTCTGTGTCAAAGGTCTTTGGTTTTTCCTAACATCCCCTGAGAAATTCTCAAGCTGCTGACATTAAGCAAAGCTAATGTTTTCCAAAGCACAAGGGCATTTATTGTAATTAGACACGGGGTGTTCTTACCATTTTGGAACACTTATGTTGGATGTCTTGTAGAGAAAGCTTTGGCTGAGACTTCTCAGTTCCAATGGCAACTCTCTTTCATGTACCATCTTTTTTCTCAAAATGAAAGTGAGTTCTAGGGTATGATGATAGACTGGTACCAACTCCAGGGCAGAGCTGGCTCTCCACAGGGCCTAGAGGGAGAACTGTTAGAGGCCACCCTTCCTACTGCACCACAGCAGGGGAGAGCGTGGTGAGGAAGGGTGGGAGAGAAGAGGAGAGAGGAACAATCAGGCTGACCAAAAACCAAGAAAGAGGAAGTTTTAAAGGCACGTTCTGGCAAGATGTTTGTGACAGTTAGCTTTCTGTCACTGTGGCAAAATACTTGAGAATAACAACTTAAAGGAGGAAAGAGGTTTAAGTTTTAGAGGTTTTGGTCCATGGTAGCTGGCTCCATTGCTGTGGCCTGTGGTGAGGCAGAGAGAGTGTGGTGGAACAGAACTGTTCACCTCATGGTGGCTGTGAAGCAGAGACACAGAGAGAGACAGAACAAGAACAAAGGGCCAGGAAAAAGATGTAGTCCCCAAGAGCACGCCTCCAAGGACCCACATTCTACAATTTCCA
The DNA here is from genome assembly GCA_004027185.1 of Glis glis. Taxonomy (NCBI): domain Eukaryota; kingdom Metazoa; phylum Chordata; class Mammalia; order Rodentia; family Gliridae; genus Glis; species Glis glis. Next base: position 43,703 of record PVJS01004928.1, on the reverse strand, counting down.
TTACCTCCCTTCATCTGTGAATCCATCAATGGACTCACCCATCAGTGAGGCTGGAGTCTTCATGATCCAGTCACTTCCCAAAAGTTCCACCTCTGAACATTGATGCACTAGCGACCAAGCCTTCAACACATGAGTCTTTGGGAGAAATTCCAGATCTAAACCATCATCATCAGACAATGGAGAAGTCTCAGCAGAGGCAGCAGAGGCAGGGAGGTGGTCTAAGGGAAGGGGAAGGGGAAGAATGAGGTTCATAAGGGAATTAATACCATTGACTAAGTGTACATATGAGAATATACCAGCGTCAATCTCAGTACTCTGTATTGGGAAGGGGGGGAATCCGGAGGCAGGAGAATCCAAGGGCTGTGTGCATGTACGTTACTGTCAACAAATTTTCATTATGATGTGAGACTATAATGCACCAATAAAAGCACTTAAAAAACCCGTCATCATCGCCTTACCTTCTCTCCTTGGGCAGAGGCAGAAAATTACAAAGAAGGTACTTGGTGACGCTTGCATTCCTTGGGGTGGCATGAGGGAAGGTGGAAAAGGCTCCTACATGGACCACATGTGCTCCTTACCCCATCCAGCTCCCTCCATCTCCAGGCAGACACAAATGCCTAGACCTCCTGCATATAATGTGCTTCCCTGGACCCAAAGATTAAATGTTATGATTTTGAAAATTACTATATATTCAAAGCAAAATCTTTAATTATGCAGAGTGGCATATGAGGAAAGGTGAAATTCCTCTCCCTGTCACCTTATTTCTCACCATGAACCACGCTGAACAGTGTGTTTTGCATCCCTAGAGAAATGACTTCGACATAGGCAACTACATCTATGTATCATGCTTTTTAAAAAAATATTCAAATGGGAATTACACACAACTTACTGTTCTGTCACTTGCTTTTTTAAATTCAAGGTTTTTGGACATTTTTCTATATCAGTGCATCTGGATCTAATTCATTCTTTTTTAAGGACTAAATTGTGTTTGGGCAGCTGGCACATTTAATGAGTCCTCTCTTAAATGACCATTGCGTGACTCGCGGTGGCTTGTTCTTACAAGCCAGACGGCAGTTAAATTATTTGTGCATATATCTTTGTGTAACTAGGCAAGTATATTTTGCCTAGAAGAAATGGAGCCCTTAGTTTTTAAAGTACACACATTGTAAATTGTGATAAATAATATTACATCTCCCTCAAGATAATGCCAGCAAGTGAAGGGTTGGCTCTGTCCTTGCCAATGCCCGGTGTTCGCCAATGGATGAAAATTGTATTTTCTTGCTATAATGTACATTTCTTTAATTATAAATAAAATTGAGAATATACTCCCCAACAAAAATTCTAAGGATGGATTATAATGTCCTATTTATACATACAGACAGAAATATACACAGAAATATAATTTCCTCTGTGAATGACCTATTATATCCTATTACTCATTTTCTTTTTTATTGTTCACTTATGCTTCTTGATTTGTAAGAATACACATACATATGAAATTACTATATATCTATTATATGTGTTCATATTTTTCCTACTTTGTCCTCTGAGGGTTTCTTACTTTGTTTATAGTATTATTTAATACTAAAGCTTTTAGCCCAACTCATCAATCTTATACTTTATAGCTTCTGTATTTCATATCAATCCCTGAGGGCTTATCTCATCCAAAATTAATAAATCACTGGTATTTTCTTCTAGTACTTTCTTGGGTTAATTATTTAAATATGAATGCTTTAGCTGGGCATGGTGGCACACACCTGTAATCCTAGTACTTAGGAGGCTGAGACAGGAGGATCACAGGTTTGAGGCCAACCTCAGCAATTTAGTCAGGCCCTAAGCAACTTAGTGAGACCCTATCTCAGAATAAAAAATTAAAAGGGATGGGAGTTTATCTCAGAGGTAGAACACCCCTGGGTTCAATCCCCAATACCAAAATAAATAAATAATAGATGATAGATAGATAGATAGATAGGTAGATAGATAGATGATAGATAGATGATAGATAGATAGATAGATGATAGATAGATGATAGATAAATTTTAATTATTTAGAATTTATTTTGGTATAAGACATGTGGTAAGGATCTAGGTAAATATTCTTCCAAAATTTTCAGTTGTCAAATATAATTAATTAATAATCTAATTTTGTCTCATTTATTTCAAATACTATCCTGCATGTTGAATTCCAGAACATATAAAGGTCTATTTCTAGACTCTATAATCTGTTTCATTGATTTTTCTATTTCTAACTCGGTTATAAACTGATTTGATTACTGTAACTTTCTTATGCATGTTAATATCTGCTAGGGCTAGTCTTTCCTCATAACTCTTCTTTAGTACATCTTATTTTCAAGCTGGAAAAAACTGCAGGCAGAGTCTCTCTCCAAGGGTGGAAGCTTGGGTTTTCTTTGAAGAATGACCATGCTTTAGGTTTGTAAAAAGTCACTTGAGGGGTCCTCTAGTTATATAATGGGCACTCACAGCTCTAGGAAAGATCTACATGTAAACCCAGATGTAATCTGCTTCATTGGAATCCAAGGGCATGTCATTTGCAAGAAAATGGATGGAACTCAAGAATATTATGCTAAATGAGATTAGCCAGTCACAGAAAGTTAAGGGTAGTATATTTTCACTCGTATGTAGAAGCTAGAGAGAAATTGGGAAACAAAGAAAACTTCAGTTAAGTAAGGGGAGATACTAGTAGAATAGTAAACTGAGATTCCAGGAGGGAGGTGGAGAGGTGAAAGAGAAGATCTGATGATAGAAACAGTTCAAATAATCCTATGTCATATATGAAGTTGTTAATATCGATGTTAATATTATGTATGGGGAGGGGGAGAAGAGGAGGGACCCAGAGGGTAATACACAGTGCTGTGTGCATGTACATTTCTATCCCTCTGAACCTTACTATTGAGGGAAGGGAGACAGAGGGAGATTGCTCTAGGTAAGAACAGGCTTTTTTGAGTTAAAAACCGGCAGAGGCGAGTCTCCAGGAAATGATGCAACACATGTCCATGTATAGCCTGAGGATTTACATAGGCTAATCAGAAGGAAAATTCAAATTCTGGCCAGTAGTTCTTAAGGTGGGAAAGCAGGGGTCCTTGAGACAGGAAAGGAGTTATCTAAAGGTCCTTACAGATTAACGGGGCATAGCGGCTCATGTTTGTAATCCTATTACTTGGGAGGCTGAGACAGGGGGATCTTAGGTTCAAAGACAGCCTCAGTAATTTAGCGAGGCTCTCAGCAATCTAGTGAGACCCTGTTTTCAAATAAGAAATAAAATCGATCTCGGGATATAGCTAGAAGTAGAATGTCTCTGGGTTCAATTCCCATTACCACTCAACAAATAAATAAATAAATAAATAAATAAATAAATAAATAAATGTCCTTGCAGTCTGTGCCAAGCAGGATATGGGGGGGGGGTCCAGTAAGAAAGATAGGGGGACTTTTCCAGTAAATGGAAAGCCTTCACAAAATGGAGTTGCTTTTGCTCTGGCAGCCATCTAACAACTATGATGTCTAATTACATTGCATCAATTTAAAAAAATGTAAGTTGGGCAGATCTGTTATAGATCTGTGCTTCTACATTTTACATAGTCAATAAAGAAGTGCTTCTTCCCTAAGGTGGATTCATAATGTCCTAATTTGTTTATGTGAGCGTGTGTGGCAGAGCAATGTGTTCCTGGGTCAGCACTTGTGTCCATGAGTTGCTAAGACAGAGTGGATACGCTGGCATCTGTGTGGATTCCTGATGCTCTGCTCAGCCTACACTGCAAGAGGGAATGTAAAAGGGAAGAAAAGGGAAGAGGCCTGGACTGTGGCAGCCCATCTTGGAGCCCGAGATCTTTGTCCACATTTGGTATCATGAAAAATGAACAAGCTGAATTATGAAAATGTGTACTGTTAAACTGTAGTGTTCTGATTTATTCTGCAGCCTTCAGGGAAAACCATATTACTCTGGTTTTTTCCCTTAAGGAATGACTATGCACATTCATCCTGGAAGGGAGGTGGGAAAATGTGGATGTTTAGAGGCCTTTAGGATTCAGGGGTCTGGAGACCAGGTAAGAAAGGCACGCTCAAGGACACTCCACTGTGAGTGGTTAAGCAGCAGGCAGCTAGCTTCACTGGGAGGGCGTTCTAGAGCTGAAAGAGAGGTACACACAGTGGATGATCTTCTAGAGGAGCTGTGCAAACTGCCTAATCTGGAATCCTCTTTGCTGTGATTCCTTACTGAAACCTCCAAGCTGTCATAAAGCCCAGAGCCATCAAACAGGCAATTATGGGATGTTTTAGGGACATGAATGTGCCCACCCTGGAGAAGGTGGTCCAGATGCATTGAGTAGCAGGGTGAAGAAAGCTGGAGAGAGCAGCAGCCAGTTGATGGAGGTAGCAACAACCACCGCACCCCACCTCTGTAACACAGGAGCATTTCCCAAGGGTTCCCAGAAATCCTTAGGCAAAGAAACCTGGCATACACTGGGATTTCTGCAGGCAGGCAAATTTGAGTGCCGAGGGGAAGCATGACCTCACATCTGCTGAATAAAGGTCATTTCTGTATTGAATGCTTAGATTCTTGTAAACTCCACTTTTGTGGCTTAAAGTATACTTTTACTCATTAAACTATTTAAGCTTGTCAAATAAGTCAGCTGTTATCTAGGCCTCACTCAAAGGACACAGTGTTCACACAGTCCAGTAAATCCATCAAGGCAGGAAGATTCTATATCCTCAACAACAACAACAAATTAAAATCTAGCTTATTCCAGGTGATTGCCTTAACTCTTCTCTCATCAGACTGAGGTCTCTGAGATCGATCTTGGTTGCAACCTTTGCTGGTGAGCAAGGAAAGGTCTCCAGTGATCGATGGTTCTGGCATTTCCTCAAAGAAGTGGCCTTTGGAAAAGGATATTGCTCTTCCATGTTGCTAAATAAAAATAATTAAGGAATTGAGGCGCACACAAAGCCACACTTCTGTAACCTACTACTGCTCTGTGTCCTCTGCCTCAGCCGGTAGAGCCCATCTCCTACTCACCCCCACCACACACACAAACTTCCTATAGAATCCCTCTGGGTTCCTCTTTTCAGTATAAACAGCCTTTGATATATTCCTTTGAACTCAACCAATACTTAAACTTGAGGTTTTGGGCCAACCCACTACAGTCAACTTTATAATGTGATTTTCACCTAAGGTCGCCCAGTCTTAAAGCAGTCATGAAAAAACACTATTTGGCTCCTGTACCACTAGGCTTTATGAGTTGATTCATCCATTTAGTAAGCCTCCACTGTGCATGTGTTTATTGAACTCACAACTGTTTATCATGGATAATAGAGATGTTGATGACAATATTGACTTTTATTTTTAGAATATTTTCATTTTGAATTTCCAAGTGCATTACCTCATATAATTCTAAGCCAAGGAAATGAATATGATTTAAAAGAAATTTAGGTTCATTGGGAAACAATATGTCCCATGCCAATGTACAAAAGCAATAAACTTCATAAATTTTGTTATATTTTAAAAAATAAGAAAAGTAATATGAGGTCAGCTCTAGCTGAAAAGGATTCTTGGAGGAGGCTGACACCTAAAACAATTTTTTAAAATTTGGGAATGAATATGAGTGTATTTTTAGAATTTTTTTAATATAACTACAGCTTGGAAATTGTGAAAAACAAATAGCCACTACCCTAATTGATACTGTTAAAATTCATAAGAAAAATAAAGTAGAATGGAGTATATTATATTGGAATATTTCCCTTCATTAATTTCCCTTATAAGCTATAATTATATATTTCATTATAACAAATATAACATTCTGGTTTTAACTATCATTAGGGCATAAACACATGCCACTATATAGTTTTTATAACCATCATTTTAATATATACCCTATTACTATGACTATCATATGAATATAATGAGTCATATAATCATTGCCCTATCACTTGCCACATATAATCTTCCAACTTTTTCATCCTTTTATTAAAATTGTCTTTCCATATTGGTGGTATTGTTTCCTTAAGGTAGTTACCTACAGGAAATCAATTTTTAATAACTTGCTTTCTTTTGCATTTGGGCTTTCTTGCTGAAATTATTTTAAATCCTTGCAAAATTAAGATGACTAATCTTAATAAAGATTTTGGTGCAATTTTCACTGGTTTAAATCTATACCCATTCTTGAGTTATATTCTAGTCCTTCACAATTTTTTGACTGTTTTGTTCCTCTTTAAAGTAAACAATATATTTTTTCTGTCAATTCCTGGTGTACAATGTAGACCACTTTTGGTCCACCAGAAGTGGATTCATTAACGTCAGTAAAGTTGTAGTGTCTTTGAGAGTTGGATATAAAAAAGAAAAAAAAGAATCAGTAATGAGTCATACTAAGTGTTTTCTCTGGGTAGAAGTAAACATCTTGGGGCTATGAAATCACTCCTGTGCTTTGGGAAGACCAATTTAGTTACACTTTCTCCTGAGTAATACATGGATTTGTTCTGCTTCAGTTTATTTTTTCTTTTTTCCCTAAGCCCATTTGCATGAAAACAAGAATGTTCCTGGTTCCTCACCTGCATAACACCCCTCTGCTATTTTTTTTAATTAATCAGTCCTCCTGAAATCACCTTTTGTGTCCCTCCCACATGTTTAAATTCTATCCAGAGGCCCCATTGTCCAGCTGCTTAGAGAGCTTGCTAGCATCCCTTTGCTGGTAGAGAAGGAAAATCAATGACCTCTATTACACTGGAAATTTCACATCCAGAAATGTTTACTGTGTGCTCCCTGAAAATACTCCCAGACATATTTTCCTTTCAGTGAATTTCAGTGCAGATTAAAGAGTGGAGAGATGTACAATTATTGCAGAAACAAAAACCACAGGACCAAACTCCTACAGCTAAGAAATTAAATGGTTCTACAAGACAAATGCAGTTTGAAATGTCTCTATATAAAATTCAGGATCCTAAATAGAACTAGGAGCACTTCAGAATATTGGTTAGCCATTTAAGCTATATGCAAAGAGGATTGAGTAAGAAATTACCAACAAAAATGTGAAGTTCTTTTTACATTTAATGTTGTTGACAAAAGAAATACATGTCCACTATAAAAATTCAAGACTCACAGAAAAACACAAGGGAAGAAAATAAAATAAAATCCACCAGTAATCCTTAAATCCTTTATGAAGAGAGCATCACACTGTTAAGACTAAGCATATTTTCAATTATAGTTTGGTTTTGTTTTTTGTTTTTACAAAATAAGAATCAGGCTCTATACATAGCTTAATTTTTCAAATAATAATAGTCTATGAACAATTTACTGTCACATTAGGGTCCTAAAACATAGTTTTGTCATATTATACATATAAGTTATTTAGTTCTTACTTATTAATAGTTTGGGATTTTTCTACTGCTAGCAACTATAATTGTGACTTCATATAAAATTTTTTACATCTCTAATTAATTTTAGGAGCCATTTTTTGAAAGATTCCTGATTTTGATGGCCAAAGAGTATGAGCAATTTTAGAGATTTTTAAATGTTGCCCAAAAGGAACATTTCAGCTTTTTAACTTATGAAAATTACATAATTTCCACTTAATTTTTGCAAGTTTATTGAAGTATGATTAGCAAATAAAATCATATATATTTAAGATGTACAATGTGACATTTCAATATATGTGTAGACATTGTGAAATCATGACAGTTGAGCTAGTTAGCATATCTGTTGCCTTAGCATTCACATGTGTGAGAGAACACTCAAATTCTACCCTCTGAATAAATTTCATATATACTGTACATTATTGTCCTAGTCCATTTTTGTTGATAATAACATAATACTGGGTAAGTTATAAAGAATAAAAGGTTTATTTTGGCTCATAGTTCTTGTTTAATGGTGAGGGGCCATATCCAGTGATGGCCTTCTTGCTGGCAGAGTCCCAGGGCAGTGCAGAGCATCACAAGGCAAGAGAAAGGAGTCAGGATTGTTTGACTCTTCTGGTTTATCTCCCTCTTCTTACAAAACCATGGGGTCCCATCCTGATAACCTTTCCTATTCCTATTGACATTCCAAGGGCTCCACCTCTAAATGGCATAATCAGATTAATTTTTCATCCTCTTTACAACTCATAATGGAGACAAAATCACATCATGAGTTTCAGAGGGGACAAACTATATTTAAACCATAGCAACTATTATTAAGTATAGTCATCATGCTATATCCAGGACTCACTTGTAATTGAACCAACATCTTTCCTTTTCTCCCAACTCCCAGCCACCGGTAACCACAATTCTACTACTTTTATGGGTTCAATTTTTAGATTCCACATATAAGTAAGATCATGAAGTATATTTTTCCTGTATCTGTTTTATTTCACTTAGCATAGCATCCTACAGGATCATTCATGTTGTCATAAATGACAGGATCGCCATCTTTATTTTTAAGGTTGAATAGCATCCCATTAGACACACACACACACACACACACACACACACACACACACACATTCATGATATGCATGCACACACTATTTCATTACCCACTCATTTTTCTTTTTTATTTGTTTACTGTCTTTTCTCCCTTTGAAATGTAAATGCCTATAATTTTTATTGCTGTATTTATAACAGTACAATGCCTGATAAGTACTGGATATTTAACAAGTATTTGTTGCACAAATAAATCAGTTGTTCCCAAACAAGCTTAGCCAAGGTTGTCATACACAATCATCCCTCAGTATCCATAAGGGATGGGTTCCAGAACCTCCTGCAGACACAAAAATTTGTGGATGCTCAAATCCCATGTATAAAATGGTTTAGTGTTTGCATACAACCTACATGCATTCTCCTGTATACCTTAAATCATCTCTAGACCACTTATAATACCTACTGTAATATAAATGCTATATAAATATTTGCTATACTGTATTTCTTAGAGAATAATAGCAAGAAAAATAATCTGCACATGTTCAGTAGATGATTTTTTTATAAATATTTTCAATCTACAGTTGGTTGAATCCATGCATGTAGAAACCATGGATATGAGAGCCAACAGTATCTGTATGATGTGAAGTGTATTATCTTTAATCTATCCACTTCATTTCATTAGCCTAAGTGGGAACAGACATTTAATTTGTTTCTATATCTTGGTTATTGAGAATATGTTGCAATAAACATAGGGTGCAAATATTTCATCAACATTCTAATTTCATTTTATTTGGATACAAATAAAAGGAAAGTGGTATAATTGCTGGATCATGTGGTAGTTCTATTTTTATTTTGGGGGGAACTCCATACTATGTTTTCATAATGGCTGTACTAATTTACATTCCCATCAACAGTATACATGGGTTCCCTTTTCTCCCCATCCTTGCCAATGCTTATCTTTGGTCTTTTTGATAACAGCCATTCTAACAGATATGAGATGATATCTCACTGTGCTTTTTTTATTTTGGTACTGGGGATTAAACTCAGGGGCATTCTACCTCCAAGCTACACCCCCAGCCCTATTTTAGTTTTATTTTGAAACAGGATCTCGCTAGGTTGATGAGAGTCTCACTATTTGCTGAGGCTGTCCTCAAACCTGTGATCCTCCTGTCTCAGCCTCCCAAGTACTGGGATTCTGGGCATGTGCCACCATGCCCGGCTCTCACTGTGTTTTCAACTTGCTTTTCCCTGATGACTTGTGATGTTAAGCATTTTTATATACCTTTTGGCTATTTGTGTATCTTCTTTTTAAAAAAAATGTCTATTTGTATCTTTCATGCCCTTTTTAGCTGGGCTATATTTTCTTACTACTGTGCTGTCCAAATTCCTTACTTATGTTTTATATTAACCCCTCACTAGATGTGATTGGCAAATATTTTCTCCATTATGCAGGTTGTTCCCTCACTCTATTGATGGTTTCTTTGACAGAGGCTTTTTAGTTCGATGTAATCGCATTTGTCTATGTTCAATTTTGTTGTGTGTCTTTGAGTTCATATCCAAAAAATTACTGCCTGAACAATGTCACAGAGCTTTTCCCCTGTGGTTTTTCTTCTAATGCTTTTACAGTTTCAGTCCTTATGTTAAAGATTTTAATCCATTATGAGTTGATTTTTATGTCGTGTGTGGGGACCGTCAAAACATGGTGTGTGTTAGGCATCCTTGCCTCCTTCTGGTGAAGGCCACTGTTGTATGAAAAACAGCTAAGCATGTCCTTAAGGGCACCATGTTGTTTTATTTAACACAGTGCCCTGCCTAGGTGCCACTTTTGTTGTGATTTGGTATATAAACTGAACTGAGACAGTCCAGTGTGCAGACATGAGAACATGCAGATGAGTGGACGGTGCGGGTGCACAGACGTGGACACTCAGATAGGCAGATGCACTATGGGAAAGTCTCCATTGTGGAGCTCTCATGTACCCAGCAGGCTGCCACTGGGTACTGGAGGCAGAGGACCCCTATTTCAGTCTGCTGATGCTAGAATAAAGCTCTATCTCATCCCCTCTCGGCTCCCTGCTTCTTCTTCAGATGGACCAGGTCGAACCTGCAACTTCCCAGCCTCAGTCTGTTGCACAACAGTGTGACATAAGGGTCAAATTTCATCTTCTGCATGAGTATAGCATGTTGTCTCAACACCACATACTGTGAAGAGATTATAATAATTCCCCATTGTGTGTTCTTGGTAGTTTTGACAAAAATCAATTGACCATATATGCATGGATTTATTTTTGCGCTCTCTACTCTGTTCCATTGTTGTATGTGTCTGTTTTACGCCAGTGCCATACTTTTATCATTATTATTATTATAGCTTTGTAGCATGTTTTGAAGTCAAGTAGTGTGATATCTCCAGCTTCCTTTTTTTTCCCCCTCAATATTGTTTTGTCTATTCAGGGTCTTTCATGGTTCCATACAAATTTATTTTAGGATTTTTTTGGCAGGGGGGCTGGGTACTGGGGATTGAACCGAGGGGCATTCTACCTCTAAGCTACACCCTCAGCCCTATTTTATTTTTTATTTTGAAACAGGGTCTCAGTTGCTGAAACTTGCCTTGAGCCTGTGATCCTCCTATCTCAGTCTCCCAAGTACTGGAATTACAGGTGTATGCCACTGCACCCAGCGGGATTGTTTTTTCTATTTCTGTCTTTGGAATTTGTATAGGTATTACATTGAATCTGTAGCTCACTTTAGATAATATGGGCTTCTTAACAATATTAATTCTTTCTAATGTTTGAACATGAACGACTTGGCATTTATTTGTGTCTTCTTCAATTTCCTTCATCTCTGTATCACTGTTCAATGTACAAACATCTTGGTTAAATTTATCGTTAGTTTAAAAATGATATTGTAAGTAGAATTGTTGATTTCTTTTTTGGGTAGATTATTATGTTGCCTATATACATGATCATGTTTTCTGCAATGACAATTTAATGTCTCTCTTTCTGATTTGGATGCATTTTACTTCTTTCTGTAGCCTAGTTGCTCTAGGAATTCCAGTACTATGTTGAATAAAAGTAGTGAGAGTGGGCATACTTGTCTTGCTCCTGATGACATTTTTTTAAATTTTTACTCATTGTGTATAATGTTAGCTGTGTGTTTGTTATACATGGCTTTTATTATGTTGAGATACATTTCTGCTAAACCTAATTTGGTGAAGGTTTTTAGTAGGAAGGAATATTGAATTTTGGCAAATGCTTTTTGTGCATCTATTAAGATGAGACTATTGGAGGCAGCCATAGAGGCTGTAGCGATGGCTTTGTGGTGGAGGCAGTGGAGGTGGCCATGGCAGCAGTGGCTCCCAGGCCTACCGAAAATGACTGAATATAAACTTGTGGTAGTTGGAGCTGTTGGCATAGGCAAGAGTGCCTTGATGATACAACTAATTCAGAATCACTTTATGGATGAATATGATCCTACAATAGAGGACTCACTCCTACAGAAAACAAGTAGTAATTGATGAAGAAACCTGTCTCTTGGATTTTCTCAACTCAGCAGGTCAAGAGGAGTACAGTGCAAAGAGTACATAAGGACTGGAGAGGGCTTTCTCTGTGTATTTGCCATAAAATAATACCAAATCATTTTGAAGATATTCACCATTATAGAGAACATTATAGAGTTAAACTCTCTGAAAATGTACCTATGGTACTAATAGGAAATAAATATGATTTGCCTTCTAGAACAGTAGACACAAAACAGGCTCAGAACTGAGCAAGAAGTTATGGAATTCCTGTTATTGAAACACCAGCAAAGACAAGACAGGGTGTTGATGCTTTCTATAAGTTAGCTTGAAAAATTCAAAAACATAAATAAAAGATGAGCAAAGATGGTAAAAAGAAGAAGAAGTCAAAGACAAGGTGTATAATTATATAAATACAATTTGTACATTTTTATTAAGGCATATTCAAGTAAAAGTGATGGTTTTTGTACAGTATACTAAATTATTAGCACATGTTTTAGTATTACTGAATTTTTTGTTACATGCAAACTGTTAACTTTTATCTTAAATGCTTATTTTAAAATGACAGTGGAAACTTTTTTTTCCTCTAAGTGTCAGTATTCCCTGAGTTTTGCTTTGTTTTGTTTTTTTAATCTAGCAATGCTTGTGAAAAAGAACTGAATACCTGAGAGTTCTGTCTTGGGGTTTTGGTGCACGTAACTTTATTATTTCCTATTTTTCTTAGACATTGTGAACATAGTGTGAAAACAATTAATGAAGCTTTCAAATCATCCCTATTTTGTGTTTTATCTAGTCACATAAATTAATTAATTAGTAATTATAACTTCAACTGAGACTTTATGATTGGTTTTACTGAAATGTTGTAGGATCATGAACCCATAGGTCTCCTTTTGATTCATCTTGTAGGACTCATATTGTATAGTTTGTCATCCTTCATGAATTTAAACAGACACCGTTCACAGGTTTTCTACCCCTTTCCGTTGCAATTGGTCATGGTCATTCTCCTAAAATACTATATTTTTTCTATAAAAAGGAGAAAATAAGGCAATGGAAAACATTAAAGGCCACTGGCTTTCCACATTAGATAAATTATTGTAAGTCTCCTAACTTTTCCTGTTAAAGCAGATTTGAAATGAAATGAGGATTATAGCAATCATTTTGGGTCTATATTTATATGTTGCTAAATTTTTATAATAATTCAAACAATTTTAAATATAAAAAATCTCATAGAAATTAAAAACAGTCTTCCTGTGTTGATTGCTCTTCTTAGCATAACTTTAAATCTTTCTTTCTTGAACCTCAGTCTTTGAAAATAGTTTTAATTCTGGAGGTGATATTGAAGAGATTTGAGCCAATTATAGCTTGGTAGGTGTTGAAGAGACCAAGGTTGCAAGGCCAAGGCCCTACATGAAATTTTGAGAGTTACACAGCATGGGCTGCATCCCCATGGTCATCCAGCACTGCCCTGCATGGTTGGTCAGAATGGGGACCAGGAGAGTTTGGATAGCTCAGCAAGATGCATCTCACTTTGTGATGGTCCTACTATCAAATCAAAAGTATCTCTTTTGTTTATAAAAATTATTTTAAAGTATGAACTTAATAGTTGCAATTTGGGAGGGGAGGGTGCCAGGATATTAATTTTTAAGCAATGAATTAAAGTTCCAAACTATATTTTTGCTAGTTCTCTTAACACTGGGCTAAAGTAACATGTCCTAAACACTTTTCAAATCTGATCCATATTTAAGAATATCTAATGCTTTGAAAATGACAAACCAACATTAATAAAAAAATTCTTCCAGTGTATTCCAAGTGTTGCTTAATATAAAATATTTGAATAGAGTTGGTGTGGTGAGTTGAAAATATCACTGGACTAGGAGGAAGGTGACTTAGAGTCTAGATAATGTGTCTTTCAGAACTCCAATTTGGGGGCAAATCACTCACTATCCATTTTAAGTTAAAAGAAGTCATCTAGCAGAGCATGGCAGTGCATGCCTGTAATCCCAATACTTGGGAGACTGAGACAGGAAGATTGCAGGTTTGAGGACAACCTCAGCAAGTAATGAGACTCTCATCAATCTAGCAAAACCCTGTTTCAAAATAAATATAAAATTGGGCTAGGGGTGTAGCTCGGAGGTAGAATGCCCCTGGGCTCAATCTCCACTAACAACAAAAAAATTTAAAAATTAAATCATCTGAAAGGCTCTAACTTTACAACTATGTAATTTATATTCAGTTTACACAAAGATACACCTATTTGTCAAGCTCAGCACATTCCATAATTTTTTACCTGTATTATCATCTTAAGTGCCGGTCTTGGACAAAATTGTGCAAGAGGTGAAATTTATATTTGAATATCCATTTTCCAGGTTCAATACTCCCCCTCATATTAATGTCACCTTGGCTGCCTACCTTTCCACATGCCCCATGACTTGATGCAATTTTCTTCTAATACTTTAATTCCCTTAACCTCAAATTTTATTGATACTGTGGATATTTCCATGAAGGTTGCCCATTAAGGTACATTGGAATTGCCTTACATCTTACTTCCTCAGAGCTCAAAATAACATGACAGACACCATAATGGGATTGGATCCAATAGTAAAGTTATAGGTGGTTGCAATTTAGTCTTGAGCTATAGAACATCATCTTTTTGCTGCCTGGTCCATTGGTGATTAAGTAGAAATTTTCAAACTTAGAATAGATAGAACTCTATCCAGTGGAAGGATAATTTAATAAAGGTATTACTAAAATCTATATGTAGGACTAATCCTGGTAACAGTGATACATTCCATTGTTTTAATAACTAAAATCCTTTATGGTGAAAAAAATACTTTAAATTTTAACTCATAAAGCTTACTTTTTTAGCAAAATTCACCTATTCATTTAGTGCCTGTCATATACCACCCAGTACACAAGGCAATGGGGATAATGGTATCTTCAAAGGGATATAATCCCTATCCTTAAATAGCGCTAGTAAGACATTACTGAAAGTAGCATAATGCATTAATATGTGTGTGTTCTGGGGATTGACCCAGGGGTATCCTACCTCTGAGCTACACCCTCAACCCTATTTTATTTTTGTTTTGAAACAGAATCTCACTAAGTTGTGGAGGGCCTCACTATTATAGTTAGATATATAATGCCTCATGAAGAGCTCATAAATCGGTGTTCAGAGTTGATGTAATTGAGTCATGAGGGTTATAATCTCATCATCAGTAGTAGTAGTAGTAGTAGTAGTAGTAGTAGTAGTAGGCAGCAGGTAGGGTGTAACTAGAGAAGGTGGGTCCCTTGAGGTGTGGCCTTTGGGATTGTGCTTGTCTTTGATTCCCCTTGCTTGCTTGCTCTATTTTACTTCTGGGCTCCATGATGTGGAAGAAAAGCTTTGTGTTCTCCCTCTCTCTACTTCCAGCCACCATACCCTGAGATCCATGGTTCCCGACCTCACATGGACTGAACCCCAAAATCTAAGGAAACTGTGAGCACATAAATCTTCATTCTCTAAATTGTATGGTCAGTTCTTGGATTATATCAGTAAGAATGCTAAGACACTCACTAAATTGCTTAGGCTGGCTGTGAACCTGCAATCCTCCTGTCTCAGCCTCCCCAGTACTGGGATTGCAGTCATGTGTCATCATGTCCATGCAATATGTATAATGCATATTTGAGTTTTGCAAAAGAGGATGTTTAGTCTCTAAGATTTCTTCCAGTTGTACAATAATTGTTTTGCTATGATTCCAAAGCAACTGTTTAATTAAGCACCTTTATATAAATCACTTTACTTCAGGAGTAAAAATCACCAAATGTCTAATATTCCAGTTTTCTCTTTGTATAAGTAATAAAAATTCTTTTGAAACAAAACATTGATTTCTAAAGTAGTTTAATTTGGGTACAAATAAATAGATGCCTCAGCTAATTCATGGAAAAGGAAACTTCTTTGTAAAAACAAATATTATTTATGAAATGCTCTACTAAACTACAGATTTATGAAACATTGTCTAGGTAGTATATTAAGACTTAGGCAGTTCTTTTTGTTTCTACACAGAGACGGAAATGGACATACTTCAAGAACTGCAATACATAAGATATTCTTTATTCTTGAATTTTTTGATGTAGCTGGGCAAATTTTTAAGGTAGTGGTAATAATACTCAGTTATGTGAATTATGAATGGTTAAAAAAAGGTTTGTAGAGATTTTAAAAGGGGAGAGAATCCTAGAAATAAACATAAATGTTACCTAATTACAATAGCCTTAAAGATAAAAATCCTTGTTAAGGTTGAAAAACAGTGCTAAATTACAGAGTCTTAGGCATTAACATGTATCTGTGAAGAATATAGCAGACATATGTAGTATAATTTGAGTGAATATTCTCAATTTGGAGTTGTAGAACAACTTTATCTCATTTATATTCCACTGGGGTTTTTTTTAATTTTTTCCAAAACAATATATACACATTTAGGTGTTTAATGTTATAGGCACTAAAAATTACCTGAAGTTAGCCCCATTTGTCAAAAAGTAATAATTTCTTGATAATTATGTAGCAATGTTCTTAAAAATCCAGAAGTTACTTTAAGACTGAATTTATATTTAATAATTTCTGTATTAATATTGGGTAGCATGAATTCTGCATTGAGAAATTGAATAGCTTACAATTGGTAAGCTGTAAAATTCCGTCAAAAAGTGAAATTATTTCTTTCTAATGATACACATTAGTTCTTGAATAGTCAACTAGATTAAGATTTGTGTTTTAGTTTCATAAAGTGCCTGTTTGAGATGGTGATAGGCATTTTAGATGAATTTAGGGAAAACAAAGTTATCCACAGAAATGTCAATTTCAGAGGGCCCGCCCCTACTTCAATAGAGCTAAATGGGTTATATGTTTTATCTGAAAGTTTCCAGTCCTACTGTCTGGTGTTTTCATGTTGAGAATACTGTAGCATTTTTTTTCCTTTGATGTGACATGTTTACCTGGAATGTGTTTCAACTATTTTTGTATAGTGTAACTGAAACATGCACATTTTGTACATTGTGGGTTTTTTTGTGGGGCATATGCAGTAGGATCCAGTTGCTTTCTATCATTTGATTGCTTTGACCTAGGAATGTTGGTAATATCAAACACTAATTTTAAAAATGACCACTCTTAATTAAAATGAAATTTTAAATGTTTATTAGGAGTATGTGCTGTGAAGTGATCTGAAATTGGTAATATTTTTGTCATGAACTGTACTGCTCCTACTTATTGGAATGTAATAGAATAGTTATGGTGGCCATGAAAAAAACCAAAAGGATAATATTTTTTAATTCTTCATTCTGTTAATGTGGTGTATCACATGTATTCATTTGTGTGTGTAGAACCATCCTTACAACCCTGGGATAAATCTCATTTGATCATGGTAAATAATCCTTTGAATGTTGTTGAATTTGGCTTGCTGGTGTTTTGTTGAAAATTTTTGCATCTATGCTCACCATGGTTAGTGGCCTATAACTTTCTTTTCTTATAGTGTCCATGTCTGACTTTAGTATCCAGGTAATGTCAAAATAATAAAATGAGTTTAAAAGTACTCTTCAATTTCCTGGAGGAGCTTGAGAAGTATTAGTATTAGTTCTTTAATGTTCAGTAGAATTCAGCAGTGAAGCCATCAGGTCCTTGAATTTGCTTTGATGGTAGGCTTTTTATTACTAATTCAATCTCATTACTTGTTATATTTCTGTTCAGATTTTCTATTCATTGTTAAGTCTTTGTAGATTGTATGTGCCTAAGAATTTATCCATCTTTCTAGCTTACCAAATTTGTTGGCATATAATTGCTCATTGTAGTCTCTTTCTGTCTTTTGTATTTCTGTGGTTTAAATTGTAATTTCTCCTTTATATCTCTGATTTTATTTGTGTCTTCTCTCTCATTTCCTTAGTCTAAAGATTTGCAAATTTTGTTCCTTGTTGAAAAACCAACTATGCTTTGTTGCTCTTTGTACTGTATTTCTAGTGTCTGTTTCATTTATTTCTGCTTTGATATGTGTTATTCTTTTCCTCAGCTAACAGTCTTTTTCTAGTTCCTTGAGGTATAAAGTTAGGTTTGTTATTTGTGATGTGTGTGTGTCCGGGGGGTACTGGGGATTGAACCCAGGGGCATTCTAACTCTGAGCTACACTCCCAGCCCCTTTTTTTATTTTTTGTTTTTTGAAACAGTCTCCCAATGTTGCTGAGAGTTTTGTTAAGATGGTGAGGCTGTTCTCAAACCTAAGATCCTCCTGTCTCCACCTCTTCAAGTACTGGGATTACAAGCATACACCACCAGGGTTGCATGATCTTTCTTTGTTAATGTAGGTGTTTATTGCTATAAAATTCCCTCTTAGTACTGCTTTTGCTATATTATGTCAATTTTGTTATGTTCTGTTCCATTTTCATTTGCCTCAAGATATTTTGATTGCTCCTTTGATTTCTTCTTCGACTCATTGAATGGTCACTGTTTAATTCCCACACATTTGCAAACTTTGTGGTTTTCCTTTTGCTGTTGACTTTTGTTTTATACTATTGTGGTTGGGAAAGATACTTGATGATTTAGTCTTCTTAACTGCATTAACACTTGTTATGAGCCAGATGATGTGACATGGTCTCAGTTCTGGTGGGGGTACAGCCTCAGAGTCTACCTGCACCTCTATTAGCTGAGGTTGGTGATGCAGAAGATTTGCAGGTACTCAGTGGCTAAAGCTGAAGATGTTTACAGCAAGGCAGAGAGGTCTGTCAAGGTTTTCCTGATCTGATTTCCTCCCCCACCCCGGAAAATCTTAGTAAAGGGGATCCCTCTTGGGACCAGGTCTGGCACCAAGACAGCAATACCAGTGTCTGATGTGCATTGCCTGAACTCTATGGAGTGGCCACAGAGCAGGGTACCCATGCTCTGCAGCAGCAGTGGCACCAGTGTGCAGGGCACAGGCACTCCACGGCATCATGCTAACTAAAGGTGTGTGAGGAAAGTGTGGGAAACAAAAGTCCAGTGTGGAAGCATGGGCATGAGTAGAGCACTGGGAGTGGAGGTGCCTGCTGCCAGGCTGACCATGGGCACTGCTTGGCATCCAAATAAGCCCATGATTGGTGGGAGTGGCAGCCCTGTCCCAAGCTGGACACAAGTATTATTTCTTCTTAAGGGGGGAGGGGTACAGCAGCATCTCTCTCTCTCTGGGATCTATAGTGGCCACAACTGTGGGCTACCTCTGTGATAAAACCTCCTGATGAACCCTTGCACACTATTATTGGAAAATTAATATCATGCAGCTGCTACAGAAAACAGTATAGAGGTTCCTCAAAAATTAAATAAATAAATAAATAGAACTATAAGATCTAGCACTACTATTTCTGGGTATTTATCCAAAAGAACTGTAATCAGCATATTGAAATGGTATTAGCACTTATATGTCATTGCAACACTAGTCATATTAATCAAGATGTGGAAATATCTTCAATGTTCATCAGCAGATGAATGGATAAAAATGTGGTACATATATATGATGGAATACTATTATGCCTTTTTTAAAAGGAGGAAATCCTGCCGGGCATGGTGGCGCACACTTGTAATCCCAGTACTTTGGGAGGCGGAGACTGGAGGATCCAGGTTCGCGGCCAGCCTCAGCTCGCTCTCTCTCTCTCTCTCTCTCTCTCTCTCTCCTTAGTGAGGCCCTCTGCAACTTCGTGAGACCCAGTTTCAAAATAAAGTATAAAAAATAGGGCCGGGGGCATAGCGCGGAGGTAGAACACCCCTGCGTTCAATCCCCGGTACTGCAAAAAAAAAAGGAAATCCTGCAATATGTGACAATATGGATGAATGTTGAGAACCACATGCTAAGGAAAATAAAACAACCACATAAAAACAAATACTACGTGATTCCACTTACTTGAGGTATGTGAAAGAGTCAAGTTAATAAAATCAAAGAGTGGTCAGAGTGTGGTGGTGCATGCCTGTAATCTCAGAACTTGGGAGGCTAAGACAGGAGGATCACAGGTTCAAGGATAGGCTCAGCAAGTAGTGAGAGTCTCATAAATCTAGTAAGACCTTGTTTCAAAATAAAATAAAATAGGGCTGAGGGTGTAGCTCAGAGGTAGAATGCCCCTAGGTTCAGTTCCCAGTACCACACATGTGGGAAACTGTTCTAAGTCTAAAGAATATTGCTTAAAGGATTTATGAGCTTCTTGCTTGCTTTGGTAGAAGACTGCCTTTATTTTTTATCTTTAAGCCTTTGTATTGGTCAGAGTTCACTAGACTAACAGAATTCACAGAATGAGTATATGGAAAAACGGGATTTATCAGATCAGCTTACAATGTAGTCCCGAGTTCTGACTGCACGTGGAGAGTCAGAGGAACCAGTAGCTGGTCGAGCGGTCTAAGAGCTCTTCAGAGAAACGATGGTGAAGTTTCACTTCGAAGGGCTGGAGGCCAACGATGTCAGACGAGAGCAGAAGATCAAGAAGCTCTTCAGAGAAACAGCGAAGTTGGAGGCTGACGATCTCAGACGAGAGCAGATGCATTTTCTTTGGAAAGAGTCGCGCATGCTTCTACGCGGCTTTCTCCTTTTATCTAAATCCTGCACCTATCAGAACCCTGCTGCCTACATTTAGGGCAGGACTTTCTGTTGTTGTTGTTTTTTTTTGCGGTACCGAGGATTGAACGCAGGGTCGTTCTACCTCCGCGCTATGCCCCCGGCCATATTTTTTATACTTTATTTTGAAACCGGGTCTCACGAAGTTGCAGAGGGCCTCACTAAGGAGAGAGAGAGAAAGACAGGGAGAGAGAGAGAGAGAGACAGGGAGGGAGGGAGAGAGAACGCTTGTGTGCGCGCTCGCGTGCACGCGCACGCGCTCGCGCATGCGCGAGCTGAGGCTGGCCGTGAACCCGGATCCTCCGGTCTCTGCCTCCCAAAGTACTGGGATTGCAAGCGTGCGCCACCACGCCCGGCCAGGACTTTCTGTTTAATCTGCTATTACACACCCAAAGTCACATGATCTTGGGTGTGTCATGATCCGGTCAAGTTGACAAATTAGATTAACTATCACAGCCTTATATTTATTTTTTATTTTTTGGTGCATTGTAATCATACATCTTGATGGGATTCAGGGTGGTAGAGGCATACATGCACACATTACTCATTTAGTCTTCCCACAATTCCCACCCCATTCCCTCCCCCTTCCCTCCTTCTCCTGCTCAGCATAGTGACTGACTTTGACTCTGATTGTGTATGTACATTATATCTATTAGGATGTTTCCCTCTTCCCCCCTCTCATCTCCCTTAGTTAGGTCACCTTCTTCACTCCTCTAAGGTTTCTCCTTCTTTGCCTGGAGTCCCTCCTATGTCCCATGTTTCCCCTAGCTTCCACATATTAGGGAGAACATCTGACTTTTCATTTTTTGTGACTAATTTCACTTAGCATAATGTTCTCCAATTCCATCCATTTCCCTGCAAATGACATAAATTTGTTCTTCTTTCGGAATAGGTAAAATTCCATTGTGTACATATTCCACAGTTTTGTAATCCATTCATCTGTCGAAGGACATCTTGGCTGGTTCCATAGTTTGGCAATTGTGAATTGTACAGCTATATACATAGATATGCATGCATTAGTCTGGTAGTTTGGTTTCCATTCTTTTGGGTAGATACCCAGGAGTGGTATTGCTGGGTCATATGGTAGGTTCATTCCCATTCTTCTGAGGATCCTCCACACTGTTTTCCAAAGTGGTTGCACTAATTTGCAATCCCACCAACAATGTATTAGAGTTCCTACTTCTCCACATCCTTGCCAGCGTTTGTTGTTGTTTGTGTTTTTAATGATTGCTATTCTAATTGGGGTTAGGTGAAATCTCAGTGTAGTTCTGATTTGCATCTCTCTGATTGTTAATGATGTTGAACATTTTTTCATACATTTATTAGCCATTTGTATTTCTTCTTTTGTGAAGTGTCTATTTAGTTCACTTGCCCATTTTTTGAGTGGGTTATTTGATTTTATAGCGGTGAGTTTCTTGAGTTCTCTGTATATTCTAGATATTAGTCCACTATCAGAGGAGTAGCTGGCAAAAATCTTCTCCCATTCTGTCGGCTCACTGTTGAGGTTCTTGATCATTTCCTTTGTTGCACAGAAGCTCTTCAGTTTAGTATAATCCCATGTACTGATCCTCCTTTTAATTTCTTGTGCCTTGGGGTCTTGTTAAGGAAATTTTTACCTGTGCCTATTTGTTGAAGTGTTGGACCTATGCCCTCTTCAAGTAGCTGCAAGGTCTCTAATGTGATGTTGGCGTCATAGAATGTATTTGGTTGAGTCCTGTTACTTTCTATTTCATGGAATAGATTGAGGAGTATTGAGATTAGCTCTTCTATAATGGTTTTATAAAATTCATCTGGGAAACAATCTGATCCTGGGCTTTTCTTTAATGGTAGGCTCTTTATTGCTGCTTCAATCTCTTTGATTGCTACTGGTTGATTTAAATTTTCTATATCTTCTTGATTCAATTTAGGAAGATTGTATGTGTCTAGAAATTTGTCAATTTCTTCTAGGTTTTCCATTTTGTTGGAGTATAGTTTTTCAAAGTAGTTTTTCTGATTATACTTTGGATTTCTGTGCTGTCGATGGTATTATCACCTTTTTCATCTCTTATTTAATAATTTGGGTTGATTCTTTCTTTTGGTTAAGTTGGCTAGTGGTTTATCTATCTTTTTTTTTTTTTTTTTTTTGCGGTACCGGGGATTGAACCCAGGAGCGTTCTACCTCCGCACTACACCCCCGGCCCTATTTTTTTATACTTTATTTTGAAACCGGGTCTGATGAAGTTGCGGAGGGCCTGATTAGGTAGAGAGAGAGAGAGACTGAGAGAGAGCACGCTGAGGCTGGCCATGAACCCAGATCCTCCATTCTCCACCTCCCAAAGTAATGGGATTACAAGCATGCACCACCACGCTCGGCCTATCTTAATTTTTGAGAAACCAGCTTTTGGTTTTGTTGATTTTTTGTATTTTTTTATTCTCTACTTCATTGATTTCTGCTCTGATTTTAATAGTTTCCTGTCTTCTGCTGGCTTTGGGGTTAGACTGTTCTTGTTTTTCAAGGGCTTTGAGGTTTGTCATTAGGTTATTTATTTGGTGATTTTCTGTTCTTATGTGAGCACTCAGTGCTATGAATTTTCCTCTTAATACTGCCTTCGAAGTGACCCAGAGATTTTGATATGTTGGGTCGCTATTTCATTTGTTTCTATGAATTTCTTAATTTCTCCCCTTATTTCTTCTATGAGCCATTCATCATTCAACAGTGTGGTGTTTGGTCTCCACATGTTTATGAGGTTTTCCTGGGTCTTCTTGTAGTTGATTTCTAGTTTCATTCTATTATGGTCTGAAAAGATGCAGGGGATTATGTCACATTTTTTAAATTTGCTAGTTTTCATTTTGTGGCCCAGGATATGGTCTATTTTGGAGAAGGTTTCACGAGCAGCTGAAAAAAAAATGTGAATTCAGCTGTAGTTGGTTGGAATATTCTGTATGTGTCTAGTAGATCCATTTGGTTTACGGTGTTCCTTGGGTCTGAGGCATCTTTACTGACCTTTTGTCTTGAATATTGATCTAGTGGTGTGAGAGGAGTGTTGAAGTCTCCCAGTATTATTGTATTGGGATCTATGTGTGACTTAATGTTATGAAGAGTTTGTTTTATGAAAGTGGTTGCACCTATGTTTGGGGCACAAATGTTGACTATTATTATATCGTCTTGCTGGATTGTTCCTTTCACCAGTAAAAAATGACCTTCTTTGTCTCTTCTGATAAGTTTAGGCTTAAAGACTAATTTGTCTGATATCATAGTTGCTACTCCTGCTTGTTTTTGAGTTCCATTCGCATGGATTACCTTGCTCTAGCCCTTCACTTTTAGTTTGTGAATATCTTTACTTGTAAGGTGTGTTTCTTGCAGGCAGCATATAGATGGATTATGATTTTTAATTGATTTTGCCACCTTATGTCTTTTGATTGGGGAATTGAGGCCATTAATACTCAGCGTGATTATTGAGAGATGATTTTTAATTCCTAACATTTTGAGTTTTAACTTCTGTTTTAGGTAGTGTTTGCTCTTCTTTGCTTAGTTGTTCGTTTGATGGCTGCCTTGAGAGTACTGAAGGTAGTAACCTTGATGTATCTCTGCTGTCTAAGCTACTTCACTGTATTCTGCGATTCTTTCAACTTGCTTTTCTGAAAGACAGAAGACCACCCTAAGGAGAAAGCTGAAGGCAGCAATCTCCAAAGCCCTTGCAAAACTGCCAGACAAAATCTTACCTTCTAAAACATTCCTAACATAATGCCCTACTTCAATAGCTAGAGACAAACAAGAACTTAATGGTCTAATCATAACCTTGTAAACATAAAAGAGCGAGCTAAGTTTTGTTCAGAGTTAACTCTCTTGCCTTCTCCCCTCTCACCTCCTCAAGACCAGAAATAAAGTGTTGCGGACCATCCAGGGTTAAGTTTCTGAGGTCAATGTAGTCTCAGCAGCACACACAGTGAGCTGTGGAGAGGAGAATCCCTGCAGGCAGAATTGTCTCAAGGTCCCAATATCAGAAATGAGCCCAGATGGACATTCCTTCTTTGAACTGTGCCTGTCCTTAATGTATGCTGAAAATTGCCCTTTTCTCTATATTACAAGTTGCTTTCTGTGCATCCTGAGTTTGACACTAGCAGACACTTTGTTTAAATGCATCAATAAAAGAGGCTTCTGTAAGGAGATTTGCAGAAGTGGCAGAGAACTGCTGAAAAGGGAGCTCTCTGCTTTTCTCTCCGGCTGCCCCACATAAATAACTAAAAAAATAAATCATAAATAAATAAGCTAAAATTGTATTCCAGACTCCAGGTCTCTATGTGAGGACACGAATAAGCCTAAATTGTCTGTGGCTACTGAGAAGTGATCTGCGGTGTTACGGTGGGAGCGGCGCTGTGGATTCGTTCCTTCACTTCGGATCAGATCATCTGAAGAGAGGAATTAAAAACTAACAGGCAGCTCAGTTGCAGCTTTAACAAAATTTTATTACAAAGTCAGCAAGAGATAGAAAAAGAGAAGAGGAAAAGCAGAGTGCCTGGAAGACACGCTGGAGAGCCCGAAAGTGGAACTTTGCCCCTCCCTCCGACCCCGGCCCCTTAAATACAATTTTTACATTGGTATGGTTTTATCAGCATTACCAAGACAATGAGCTAGTAACTTATTTCTTAGGCATAACTTATTCCTTAGGCAGGTGCTGCCTTCTAGTCTGCTAAGTGCACTTACTAAGCGCAGAGGTCAATAATCTACCTTGTTTTTACCCCTATTGTATTGGGCTGTATTGGTTGTCTATCAGCTATGGGCACTTTGACGTACCACATGGAGTTCACCTTTCTCATACTGAGGCCGAGTCACGAAAAATAGGAGGGAAACAGAGGCACTGATTACAGCCCGTGTGGCTGTGTACTGTTATCTTATGGCTAAAGCCTTAACTGCCTCTATGGTGTTTTTAAGTCTCTACGTGCTTCTAAGGCTAAAGGCTTCAATTGTCTTTACATTCTTACTATGGGTTAATCATTTAGAACAAAGGGGCAGAAGAGAAGGGAGGGGGGCTCTTGGAATGTACAGAGCTACAGCCTCTCTCTGCCTCAATGACTGCCCTTTTACATTTTACTAGGAATTAATATCAGAGCAATTTTCCAATACCGGCACATGTGGCAATTGATGGGGATTGGGTTCGCATTGATTACTAATAGGTATTAATTGCCAATAGTGAGAACAAGCTCTCCTACTCAGGCAAAATAATAAAGTCCTTTTCTCTGTCTCTAAGTTGTCAGCCGAGAGCTGCAGCCAAGGTTGACCTTGGTCAGCTAAAAATTGGCTGTTAGCCCAGCTAGACACTTAATGGTAGCCCCCTGACCTTGTTAACCAGACAACACCTGTTAATCAGCGATACCTGACCTATCTGTCTCTGTGAAAATGAACAAAGGGGGCTAACAAAAAAGGTTTAATTGGCTGATCTGCCCCTGCTTTTGGTGGAAACAAAAGACTATTGGTTAAGTGAGATAGGAAACAAGAGATAATAATTCTTATAAAAATTGTGTATGTTCAAAGGCATCAGTGCCTTACTTTCAAGGCACTCCACTGCGTCACCTCTGGCATAGTGCCTTGCTCACTCTGTCCCCCGTTTCTCTCTGTAATAAAAAAAACTTTGTTCAAGCTTGCAACAGTAGTTCTGGCTAACTTTTTCTAAACTAGCTAAGAACAAGAACCCGCGGCATCGCTCCAAACGGTAACATCTTTGGCGCCCAATGTGGGGCCATCTCGACGGTGGTTTTAAAGCCACTGCATCTTAAAGGTTGGTCAGCCTTCCCTAAAACGTGATCGGACCCTGGCGGATGACTGGGTTACCGGCGCCAACGGGCTCTCCGTGATCGTGAAGGACCCCCTGCCACCGCTTAGCTACGGCAGAACCTCCAAGGGAGGGAAAATCCCCTCTTAAATAGTGTAGGAGACAAGAAGGGACTCCAGACCCCCCTCAAGCTTACTATATGGACTAAGTGGCAACCAATCAGCGACTTGGGAACCTCACGCCCCTCGGGGTAACGGTTCATGTTGCCTTAAGTTCTCGTAAGTGAGGAGAGACCTGTGTCAAGGTCTATATTGGGGTTCTGGGAAAACCCATTATTGTCTGGCCCAATGAGTGCCCGTCGTTTCTGCCCCCATCAAAGATGGGACACTATGTTAAAAGACCTCTGGGAAATAGAACTTGGGGAAGATACACGCCTTTTTATACACAGGCTATGTCCTCAGAAAAGCCCATGCCCCTACTGTACACGGAGTTTATATTGGAGGCTGCAGGGACATTTGTTCTCCAATTCCTGGGCTCCCCTCCTCTGTCACCTGACAGAACGCCACCCCTGTATGCACACAAGAGCCCTCAGTGCAGAAACTGGGAAGGAGGAGCGCCCATGGGTAGCCATTTCAGCCCTCTTGTCAGCCTTAGGCTTTTATCTCCACCTAAGTTGTGGCACATTCTCTGTTAGGCGAATTAATGAGAGACAGGATCCTCCCACACTTGAGATTTTGGCCTTAATGGCCACGATCCGTCCATGGCTAATGAGAGTGCTTTGGGAATTGCAGTGTTTTCTTAACTGGAAACATCAAAGTACATGGGACCTCATCCAGATAGAGAGAGGAGAGGCAACAGGAGGGGTGGAGGTGGGGCAGA
The DNA here is from genome assembly GCA_004027185.1 of Glis glis. NCBI lineage: Eukaryota > Metazoa > Chordata > Mammalia > Rodentia > Gliridae > Glis > Glis glis. The sequence continues at coordinate 16,576 of PVJS01004928.1, read as the reverse complement.
GGTAAGAGTTGCAAAACCTCAAGCCCATAGAAACCCTCCCTGATGGACGGTGAGGCCCCTCTCACTAAGTTCATAAGCAGGCACCCAGCTGGACGCCCCCGGCTGGGCCTTTAGTTTTTCACAGGGTGCAAGGAAGGAGGGCGACCTTCTAAGAACCATCCAATTACACTCTCTCTCTCTTAGATGGGATCCCAGCAATCTAAGCTCGATCTCCCCTCGCATGTGTTCTTCAAAATTGGGAAAAATTCGACCCCAAATTTTAAAGAAGAAGGCTCTCATTTTTTTCTACACTCAAGTATGGCCACAGTACTCGCTGGGGGATGGAAAGACCTGGCCACCTCAGGAAAGCTTAAACTACAACACCATCCAGCAGTTAGATCTATTTTGTAGAAAGGGGGATAAATGGGGGAAGGTAGCTTACCTTCAGCTGTTCTTTTACCTCCGGGACCACCCAAATTTATTTAAAAATTGTAGAGTTGAGGCCATTTTGGTAGCCTCAGCTAAGACAGAATTTAAAAATCAATTGTTCCCAGGAGAGCAAGATAACAGCACTGTAGGAGCCACAACACCTATAGAGCCTCCTCTAACATCCACAGAAACATGTAAAAATAGACCCCCTCCATACCAGGGTGCTGCCCCTGATAGACAGGAGACCCAGGAAATACCCCATACTAAAAGGAGACAGTCAAGGCTAAGGGAACCAAGGGGAATGTTTCCTCTCGTATCAATAGGAGGAGAATATGGACCCGAACGTGTCCATCAGCCATTTTCTCTAGCTGAGCTGAAAGAAATTAAGAGAGACCTTGGGAGCTATACCACCGACCCTGACCAATATGTAAAGTCATTTAAATTACTTAGCTCTTTGTATGATCTCACTTGGAGAGATGTTAAACTGCTCCTAGAACAAACCCTAACTTCATTAGAAAGAGATCGAGTATATAAAGAGGCTCAAGCAGTGGGTGATGAGTATTTTGCTGCCACCGCAAATGAAGCTGGAAATGAGGAACGAAATATTCCAACGGGGAGGAGGCAATACCACTCATTGATCCCAAGTGGGACCCTGAACACCCGAGACATGAATGGGAAAGAAACCATTATTTATATTCCATACAGGAGGGGTTACGGCAAGCTAAGGTTAAGCCCCTCAACTATGGCCAATTAGCAGCCATCCATCAAAGCCCAGAGGAGGCCCCTATGACCCTTTTAGAAAGCCTAAAGAAGGCCATGACAAAATTTACTAACCTGATTCCAGACTCGGTAGAAGGGGAGGCCATCCTCAGAGACAAATTTTTAACCCAATCTGCGCCAGATATAAGGAGGAAACTCCAAAAACTGGTGTCAGATTCGGTACAATTAACTTTGGAACAATTAATGCAGGCTAACTCTGTCTATTATAATAGGGACTTGGAAAGGGAAAAACAAACAGAAAAGCACCATGGGGAAATCCTAGCTGCCATGTGTGTAAACGCCAATTCCACAGGAACCCAGATACAGGTGCATAACAACCCCGCAGGAGCCCAGGCTCAGGTCTGCTTTAGGTGTGGAAAGCCAGGGCATTTCAAACGTGATTGCCCCCGACCAGGAGGCTACAAACTCCCTCCAAAGCCCTGCCCACAGTATAAAGGAGACCACTGGAAGTCCGAGTGCCCCCAGATCCGGAGGGACCTGGGGTCCTGGACTCCACGTCCCCAATGACGGGTCCCAGGGCCACCTCTCCAGGCTCCCACCACCTGGGTTAAGACTGAGGAGCCTTGGGTAACCCTGACGGTGGGGTCACAGACTGTCCGGTTCCTAGTGGATACAGGGGCTAGGTTTTCAACTTTGCCCTTTTCCCCGGGTCCAAGATCCTCTCATAAAGCTATAGTTCGGGGCATTTCGGGCCAGCCCTTAGAACATTTTTTTTACTCAAACATTAGCCTGCTCCTGGGGTGACCTCCACTTCTCCCATTCCTTCTTAATTATACCAGAGGCCCCAGCTCCGCTGTTAGAGAGAGATATAAGAGAGAGATATAATGTCAAAAGTTAAAGTAGGACTAATTCTTCCCTCAGAGACACCTGGGTGCTTCCCTCTCCTAGAAGTAGATATTAATCCAACAATATGGACAGATGGAAAAACTGTAGGACGAGCCCTTTCCGCCAAGCCTGTTCTCATTATAATCTATAGCTCTGGTCTCCGGGTCTTGTTGCAGGATTGTCTCTTACCTTGGTGGCTATCCCAGGATTAATGACTTGATGCTATCAAACTTCAAATGGTACTTCAAACGGAACCTAACATGAACATCTATCGGAGCCCCCTGGATGGCCATGGCGACCCAGGACATCTGCCCATCTGATTCCCCCGAGACAAGCTGCTTGCGTGCACCCTAAAGCTGGGGCCCCACTCCGTGTCCCTTATCAGCACGAAGCAGCTCGATAAGATCTCGTCGTCCCTGTTCCCTCTGCTTACGGGTGTACGCAGGTTAATAAAAAGAGGGGGAATTGATGGGGATTGGGTTCGCAATAAAGTTTCAAGAGCATTTTTTCATCGTGTCGTCCCATGTACTGCTGGTTCAGAGTGTGGCGCAGTGCGGCTTGATGCAGCACAGCACAGCGCTGCGCGGCACAGCACGGAACAGCGCAGGCGCGGAACGGCGCAGCACGGCGGAGGCGCGGAACGGCGCAGCACGGCGGAGGCGCGGCGCGGCGCGGCACGATGCGGCACGGTGTGGCACGGCGTGGCACAGCACAGAATAGTGCGGCATGGCACGGCGTGCAGTGCATGCACACACACATACACACACAAATTATAAAATCAGAGAGTGGAAAAGTGGGTGTGTGGAGCTAGCTGGAGCTAGGTGGATATGGGGAGCTACTAATCAATAGGCATGAAGTTTCAGTTAAGCAAGACGAATAATCTCCAAAGACCTGTTGTACAACAGTGTACCAATAGTCAACACTAATGTTAGGGTTAGATGAAGTCTCAGTATATTTTTGATTTGCATCTCCTTTTTTGCTAATGATATTGAACACTTTTTTATGTATTTATTGGCCATTTGTAGAAAATGCAAGAAGAATAATTCAGAATTTTGATTTTGAGGTCTTCGGAGCAAAATCCGCCCGTGGGGATAGCTCAGAGCCAAAGTATTTGGCTCAGGAGACATGGAGGTCAGAACAAAGCCTCACAATACAGCATTTAATAGATAAAAACAAGGAAAGGCAGCAAAGATCCCCTACAGTGGGCAGAGGAGGGACCCCCCAAAAAATTTGCCGCGATGGAAAGGGTTGCCGCGCTGAGGCGCTCCTGAGCAGCAGCACTTCCATATCCACCTGGTGCCAGCACTTGGGCACGAGTTTCTATCACAACTGCCACTGCTCCAGCAACCACTGCTCCCACACTACTGCTGAGGCCGTTCCTCCTAGCTCCCACCAGCCCTGCTGCCACTGCGCTGACCCGCAGGCCTCTGCACCTGCCACGACTCCCGTGGTGCCCCTGCAGCCAACTCCTCTCTCCTCCTCACCGAAGGCTCTCTTATATAGCCTGGCAACTCATATTATTGGTCCATTTTGGAAACCCAGGGCCCAAAAGACTTCAGACCCAGAGAGACAACACCCCCAATACCAGATCAACTGCCCCAATATGGTGTCTGTGACCTCCAAACTGAACCTACCACAATCAGACTCACTTGGATTCCAGGGGCATCTTTCTTTCTGTCTGTCTTTCTTTCTGTCTTTTTGTTATTGGGTGCATGGTAATTTTACATCATATAGGGGTACAGAATATTAGAAAAATACATGCACACAATTCTTGTTGCCCTCCCCACTGGGTGTCCCCCCACTCCATCACCCTCACCCCACAAGTCTTTAAAATTGGAATTGGCAATTTTGCAAACGTTCATAGCATTATTTCTACTATTTCACTCTTTATGACTTCACCCTCCCCTTCCCTAAACACCTTTAGTCACTCCCCTGGAGTCTCTGCTCATCTATCTGATGTTGCCCTTATTTCTGAATATCTCTCTATCTTCCACATATAAGAGAGAACATACATCTACTCGTTCTTTGGGACTGGGTGTACTCAGTATAATATTCTCGAGTTCCATCCATTATCCTACAAATGGTGTGATTTTGTTCTTCTTTATGGCTGAGTAAAATTCCATTGTGCGTATATACCAAAGTTTTGTAATCCATTCATCTGCTGATGAACATCTAGGCTAGCTCCATAATTTGGCTATTATAAATTGTGCTGCTATGAACATATATGCAAGTATGATTATAACATTCTGATTTCATTTCCTTTGGGAAGATGCCCAGGAGTGCTATCCCTAGGTCATATGATGGTTCCATTCCCGATCTTCTGAGCAACCTCCACACTGATTTCCAAAGCGGCTGTACTAGTTACTAATCCCACAACCACTATAATAAGTGCACCATTTCTCCACATCCTCACCAGCATTTATTATTATTTGTGTTCTTGATAATTGCCAACCTAACTGGGGTGAGATGGAATCTCAATGTAGTTTTGATTTGCATTCCTTTATTGATAAAGATGATGAACACTTTTTCATATATTTGTTGGCCATTTGTATTTCTTTCATTCTACAGAAAGAGCCTACAGAATGGGAGAGCATCACCACCTACAGATCTGACAAAGGTCTAATATAGAGAGTATATAAAGAGCTTAAAAAGCTTAACACTAAAAAATCAAATAACCCAATTTAAAGAATGGGCAACTGAACTGAATAGACACTTTTAAAAAGAAGAAATACAAATGGCCAACAAATACATGAAAAAAATGTTTACCATTCTTTCTATACACTTATTCTCAGTCATCTTGCAACAGTCCCACTTCTCAGTGCCCCACCACTGAAAACTATCTGCTCTCATTTCTGTGGGATTCCTTCCTACAGAGCAACTTCTCCACATACTCCTGGTATCAAATCTCTACTTGTTTACAAGAGTGGGAGCTTATGGAGCAGCAAGAAGTCCAGTGTGGAAGCATGGGCATGTAGAGCTATAGCACTGGGTGCAGAGGTGCTTGCTGCCTGGGGTGCCGCGCCCTGCTAGGGTGCCAGCAGGTTATCTTAGAGCCAAGGTCTAGAGCATCCAAATAAGCCTGTGCTTGGACTCAGAGGTCAGAACACAGCCATCAGAACTCAGCATTTAATAGAACGAAACCGGGAAAGGCAGCAAAGCTCCCCACAGGGGGCTGGGGATGGAGCCCGAATAGGTTTGCAGAGCTGAAGTGCTCACGAAGCGGCAGCGCTTCCAGATCCAACCAGCAGTTGGGCACTGAGGAGCTACGCTGCTGCTGCTGCCGCTGCGGTGGAAGTATAGAGAGCTGACCGCAGCGCAGCAGCAGCAGTCACAGCACCGACCCACTGCCGCCAGCTCCTCCCGCCTCCTCGCTGGAGGCTGTGCGGTATAGCCTGGCAACTCATCTGGTTGGTCCATTTTGGGAACCAGGGCCCAATTGGTCCTTGGATATTGAGCCAGATTGGTCTTTTTATCCGGAGTCTGATTGGTCCTTGGATCCGGGGTCTGATTGGCCCTTGGATCAAGGGCCTGATTGGCCCATTTTGGACCCCTTTTCTTGTGACTCGGAGGCCCCTGGTGCAGTCCCCCTCCTTCCTCTTCGCAGCGCCCCCACCCCCACACCCAATTTAGCAGCCATTGTGACTCCCTTGCCCCGGATTCAGGGAGCACTGCTGCTGGGGACTGTAACTGTTAGGGGGATCTGCCACCGCCACCTCTGATCACCAGCTGTGCCAGTCTCCTGGGTGAGCCTTTTTATGCAGTATTCTCCTTTTTATTCTCTCCTGTGTTGCTGAAATTGAGGAAATGTTCCTGATCTCTTGGAGATTAGCCTACTTGGAGGAGTTGGCCAAGTTAAACTAACTAGAGTTATATGCTAGGGGTTTATGTAGGCACACCTTGGAGATGTTGCATGTTTAGTTGCAGACCACCACAATAAGGCAAATATTGCAATAAAGTAAGCGAAGAGAATATTTTGGTTTCCTAGTTCATATATGTATGATTTTTTTGTGTGTATGTGGTACTAGGGATTAAATCCAGGGGCATTCTGCCTCCAAGCTATACCCCCAGCCCTGTTTTATTTTTATTTTGAAACAGGGTCTTGCTAGGTTGATGAGAGTCTTACTACTTGCTGAGGCTGTCCTTGAACCTGCGATCCTCCTGTCTCAGCTTCCCAACTACTGGGATTAAAGGCATGTGCCACTGCACTATACTATAGCCTATTAAGTGTGCAATAGCCTTATGTCTAGAAAAAAATGCACATACTTTACTTAAAAGATACTTTATTACTAAAAATGACAAGGATCATCTGAGCCTTCCGATGATCTTAGTATTTTTGCTGGTAGAATATCTTGCCTTGATGTTTGTGACTACTGACTGATAAAGATGGTAGTTGGAGAAGGTTGAGGGGGTTGTGGCAATTTCTTAGAATAGGACCACACTGAAGTTTGACACATTTGACTGTTCCTTTCATGAAAGATTTTTTTCTGTAGCACGTGATGCTGTTTGATAGCATTTTACCCACAGTAGATCTTTCAAATGCTGACACACAGGAGCATGGGTTGGGCCCCTATGTCATGGTTTTACTGGGTTGAATCCATACATCAGTTCTCCCTGGCTAGCACTCCACTCTGGTAGCCCTACTGTTCTGGGGTCTTGGTGCCAATCCCTCCCCTGTGGCTCTACTGGGATTTGCCCTTTGTGTGTGTGGGGGGGGGGCGTGGCTCTCTCTAGAGAGAAAGTGTGAGTGCACAGGCAGAGACTTATCATAGGGCTCCCTGTCTACAACATCCTTTGAAATCTAGGTGGAAGAAGCCATGCCCCCATAGCTCTTGCATTCTGCACACCTGGCTGAATTAGCTAGGTTATGGTTTATACCTTCTGGAGAAAATATAACCTATGGTTATATTTTGTACCTTCTGGGGCTGCTTGAGACATGAATGGAGTGGCTAAGGAGTTCCACACTGAAATGTGGAGAGTAGAGACCCACAGCAGTCTGGGCAGTGAGCCCATGGAGAGTACCTATTAAATAGGTCATAGTTCTTAATCAAGTGGGATTTATCCCTGGGATGTAAGAATGGTTCAATGTACACAATTCTATAAGTGCAATACACTACATTAATAGAATTAAGGACAAAAATCATATGATTTCCTCATTATTTGCAGAAAGAAACACTTGACAAATTCCAGCATCCTTTCATGATTAAAAAGCACTCAAAAAGTAGATATAGAAGGAATGTATTTCAACACAATACAGGCTATATGGAATAAACTCACCGATAACTAAAAACTCAACAGTGGAAAAAATGGAACTCTTTCTTTCTTTTCTTTTCTCTTTTCTTTTCTCTTCTTTTGCGGTACTGGGGATTGAACCCAGGGGCATTCTACCTCTGAACTTTACCCCCAGCCCTATTTTTTATTCTTTATTTTGAAGCAGGGTCTCACTAAGTTGTGGAGGGCCTCACTAAGTAGCTGAGACTGGCAGCAAACCCAGATCCTCCTGTCTCAGCCTCCCAAGTACTGGGATTACAAGCGTGCGCCACCACGCCCAGCTAAATGGAACCCTTTCTTCTAAGATCCAGCACAAGGCAAACCACTCTTGCCACTCAATATAGTACTGGAAGTCCCTGCCAGAACAATAAGGCAAGAGAAAGAAATAAAAGGCACCACAATTGGAACACAAGAAGAAAAGCTGTTATTTGCAGAGAACATGTTCTTATATATGGGAAACCCTAAGATTACACACAAGCCAAAAAAAAAAAGGATAGAAATGATAAATTCAATAAAGTTGCAGGTTGTAAAATCAATACACAACAACCAGTAGCATTTGTCTACATTAATAATGAATTTTCCAAAAATAAATCAGGATAATTATCCCATAAAATTGCTACCAAAAAGTACTTAGGAATAAATTTATAAACAATGAGATCTATAATTGAAAACTATAAAAATTAATGACTGGAGACAATATTTGCAAAACATGCATGTGATAAAGGACCTTTATCCAAAATAGGTGAATTCTTAAAACTCAATAGTAAAAATAGAGGCAACCAATTAAAAATGAGAAAAGATCTGAACAGTCATTTCACCAAAGCACATATACAGATTCCAAATAACCATATGAAAAGATGTTCATCATATGTCATCAGAGAATTGCAAATAAAAACAAGGAGCTACCACTACACTGATTAGAATAGCTACAACCCAAAACACTGACAATAGGAATATTTTTGCAAATATTGCCTCTCAGTCTGTGACTTGTCTCTTTATTCTTCTAACAATATTTGATGGGTGGGGAAGGAACTTTAAAGGGAAAAATCTACAATATTTGAGCATAGAATCTCAATATTCATTCAGGTCGAATAACAAATTAGACAACATGAGAGAATTAATGACTTGAAATGGAAGTGATACAATTAACACAATGTGGCACAAAGATACAGAGAGACTTTTTTAAAAAAGATTTAGTAATAACTTCTGCTAAGTGTTGTTAAGCATCACAGTGGAATATTTCCTCCTCCCCAGTGATATACCAAAATGGTAATGAGGACAATTGGTGAGTAATAAACCCAAGATAAACAGGAGCAAAATTAGTTAGAACCAAAACATGTGTAGCTGAAAGGGATGTTTGGGAGAGAGAGAGTACGGGGATGACTCATACTCAACATTATAACTCATACTCTGCATCAGGCAGAGTTAAGTAGGTAAAAAATTCTAATATCAGGATGCAGAGCATCAGCATGGTAGAATTGCTAAACCAGTCTGTGCCACTAGTCACACAATCAGTGAAGCTCTGACTGCCCACATTCATTTGTCTGACTCACATTTCCAGGACCTCCATGGAAAAGCTAAAAGCAGAATGAGGATTTAAGTCACAGCCTTGACTGCTCTGCTCCTTCCCTAGGCCCTGCTCGCCCTGTCCTGGGGAGCCAGAGATGGGGAAGCCTCAGTGGTTTCAGAGCTGGAGCTGAGGAGCATGGTGAGGGCAACCTGAAGGTCAGAGGTGGAGAGGGAGGGCAGGCTGCCACAACCAAAAGGCTGGTTCACAGGAAGGCAGGCCTCATGCTTTGCCCCGGAGGTTTCCTGCACCTGCCAGTCAAGCCCTCACTATCCTGTGGGTCAGTGAACACAGCTTCCCAGATCACCTTCATCCTGCTATTTTTCAGGCAAATCTTCGTGTCAGTGAGGGGTCTCTTATCTATTTATGTATTTATGTACTTATCACAGTACTGGGATGGAACCCAGGAATGCTGTACCACTGAACTTCATCCCTAGACCTTCTTATTTTTTTTTATTTTGAAGCAAGGTCTTGCAGCCGGACATGGTGGCGCACGCTTGTAATCCCTGTACTTGGGAGGCTGAGACAGGAGGATCTGGGTTCGCAGCCAGCCTCAGCTATTTAGTGAGCCCCTTTGCAACTTAGTGAGACCCTGTTTCAAAATAAAAAATAAAAATAGGGCTGGGGTGTAGCTCAGAGGTAGAATGTCCGTGGGTTCAATCCTCAGTACTGCAAAAAAAAAAAAAAAGAAAAAGAAAAAATAAACAAGGTCTTGCTAAATTACCCAGGCTAGCCTTGAATTTGCAATCCTCCTGCCTCAGCCTCCCAAATAGCTGGTATTACAGGCAAATGCCACCACAGCCAGCTGAGGGCTCTCTTTTAGAAATGCTGTCCCTGCCATTACATATGACACTAGTTCCCCCCTACCTTATTTCAGAGCTTCAATGGATACCTGAAACCATAGATAGCACTGTTTATTCCTATGCATGCCTACCTATGATAAAGTTCAATTTTAAAATAGGCATAAGAAGAGATTAACAATAACCAGTAATAAAATAGGTCATAACAAGGTAGTGTAATAAAATTACTTAAAATTTATGAAGCGTTTATTTCTGAAATTTTCTGTCATTTTTGGACCAAGGCTGACTGCAAGTAACTGAAACCACAAAAGGCAAAATTGCATATAATGGGGAACTACTATGCTACGCTGGACTTCTATAAGAGCATTTTTCACTTGGTGAACTGGGCGCTGCCACTGCTATAGATATCCTACGAATCTCAAGAAGTGTGGGAAGGGTCTGCAATGTTAGGGGAATCACAGCCTCTGATCACTGATTTCTCCCTCTTTGGTCGAGGATGGTTTGAGGCAGGAATGCCTTATCGAGTGCAGGCTGGAGTTGTGGCCATTTTATTGTTGCCCTGAATCTGAAGAGATTTTTCTTTTCCTCGTTTCTCATTCTTTTCATTGCTTTTGATACATCTTAAGGAAGGAAAGTTAAAAATGCTTTGATAAGGACATATACTCTTGTATAAATTGTGTATAATAGTATAATAGTATAAATTTATACTATTGTATAAATAAGTGTCCACCAGAGGTCCATGTGATAAAGGTTAGTCCCCAGAGTGTGCTATTAGGAGGTTCTGGCACCTTTAAGGGGTGGGGCCTAATGGGAGTACTTTAGCTTGTTTGCGGCATACCTTCATAGGGTATAATGGGACCCCAGGCCCTTTCCTTCTTCTGTTTTTGCTGCCAACCTTGAGGTGAACGGTTTTGTTCTGCCATGCACCATGATGTGCTGCAATAGGCCCCCAAGCCAGGACTGAAACCTCTAGAACTATAAGACCAAATAAATTTTTTCTAAGTTGATTATCTTGTTTTAGTGCCAGAACATTGATGAACACAACATATTTAACCAGAAATTCTATACGTTTGGTTTAATATTTAGCATATTTTGATTGTGACTTATAGTGCATGTGCCGAGGAAGTTCAGTGGTTGGGAACAAGGAGGTTCAAGTAGATTTAAACCCTGCCTCTGTCACTGGGAACTCTTGGACCAGTGATTTAATCTTTCTATGCCTCAGTTTCCCCATATGAAAAATGGAGGTAGTAGGGTCTTACTGATAAGTGTGTTTCAGCCATTCCACTAAGCGAGTACAATGAGTGTATGTCCTAGAGCGTTTTCCTTTTTGTTCTCTTCTCTCCCCCACCTCTTTTCCTCTCTCCCCTGTCTTCAATCTTTCTCAAAGATGTTTAACATTTTCATTTATGTATAAATTCTTTATAGTGTACATTATAGTACATAGCTATTAAACTGAAACATATAGTTGAATATGTGAAACCATATTTACTTTATGGGCAATTTAAAGGATTTTCAAAAGTAGTTCAGACTGGAAATAATTTTAATTTTACATAGAGACACTAATACCCAACCTCCATGTGAAGTAGAACTCCAATAAACAGTGAGTTCATAGGGTTCTTATGAAGATTAAGTGAAGTAACACTCATAAAACTCTGAGCCCTGGGCCTGGCACTCAAGAAGTACTATTTTCTAGCTGGGCGCAGTAGCACACTCCTGTCATCTCAGTACTGGGGAGGCTGAGACAGGAAGAATAGAGGTTCGTGGCCATCCTCATCGACTTAGCAAGGGCCTCCACGATTTAGTGAGATCCTGTTTCAAAGTAAAAAATAAAATAGGGCTGGGGGTATAGCTCAGAGGTAGAATGCTCCTGGGTTTAATCCTCAGTACCACACAAAAAAAGAAGTACTATTTTCTCCACCCACCTCCCAAATCTAACACACGGACTAACTTCTCTGACAAGATGTCTGTCGATGGGATAGAAAGTCTGAGATCAAGGGGACCAATAGAAATACAGTGCACATTACCTTTTCTGAGATCATTTAGAGCATGGCTATAGTTTAAATATGGTGAGTATATCCTCTAAGGATTCATGTTGGGGGCTTAGTCCTTAGTGTAGTGATGTCTGGAGGTGGTGTGGACCTTTCCAGAAGTGGGGCCTATTGGGAGGTCCCTATATCATGTTTTTGGACCTCCAGAACTGTGAGTTAAATAAACCTCTTTTCTTCATAAAGATAGCCTGCCTCAGATATTTTGTCATAGTAACAGAATATAGGCTCCTAATGACATCTTTGCTGGGAGCCATCTCTAAAAACAACTGAGGAGATGAGGTAGCAATACTTTGTCAATAACATTCAAACTGTCATATTTTCTTTTAGTTGAATTTTCATAATTTTATCTTTAAACAATATCTCAAAGATAATTAAGACATGTATTGGAATTCATGGCATCATAGACATCATGAAATTATTCATCTTCAAAGCTTCTGTCTGGCGATTTGGTATGTCAAGATCATTTCAGTTTCTTAATTTCTTTCATATAGCAATCACTGAAATAATTGAAACAAATTTTCTAAGTCATATCCCTCCTTATTTATTCATAATTATCCAATCAATTGAAGTACTTTCCTTTACTTTTCATCCATAATATAATAAGTGCCTTAATCAGATAAGTTTAAAGTTTAATCAACTCAGACTTCTATGTCTATGGAAATGTTTTGATAATCTAAATTAAAAATCACCTATGATAATTCATTCACTTCTCTCAATGAGTTTTGGTAGTTCTAGGAGGGGCACATATCATGGAATTAGCCTTCTTTGGCATTGTATTGTATTAAACAAAAGTCATTTTCTTTAAACACAACATAAATGGCATTTTAATATCTCTACAGATTTCCATATTGACAAGCAGAAAGAACAGCAAATTTACTAAATAAATTCGAACAAAATTGCCTAGTGTTATTAATCATTTCATCGCCATAACTTTACAAATACGGGAGGAACCAAGATAGTGGGATAGTGGGAGGCAGTGTCTCGCCCGGGCTCCAAGTCGGAGCTGGGCAGGCGGGAGGACTGCTTCTTGACAGGAGGACAAGGGCAGCTAAGGCCCGGCAAGGCAATGGGAGACAAAGTGCATCAGAATGCGGGGCAGTGGAGGGAGCGAAGGGTGGTGGGGAGATTGGGCGTTTCGCCTGGTGGGCGGAGAGCGGAGGCAGGGGTGCCTTCTTGGCTGAGCCAGGCCAGTGCCACGCCCCAGAGTCCTCCAGCGAAGAGGCAGCTGATGCTTGTGGAACCGGCGATTGTAGTCCACCATGGAAAGCAGTCGACATCGGACTGTGATGAAATCCACATCAAACCATGTGGAGAGTGCCTTTGGACATGCCCTTTTGAATTGTGAATTGCTTGACATAAGTGCTGCCATTTTAAGGCAAATGTGTGTGAGTAAAAAGTGACACACCCAAAATGACAGCCCGGGAGCTTCCCAGGTCTGGCTTGAGTGATAAGACGTGTTTACCGCTTTCCCCTGGATGACGCAACCCTAGCACTGGATGTAACTGCGCATGCCCAGCCTCAGCTGAAGGAGCATATGTCCACCTAAGATAAGACCCCCTCAAGCAGTATATAAGACCCAAGAGAGTTAGGCCCAGAGAGCCACCAGCTCCAAGGCAAGTGAGTTGCCAGACTCCCTGTCACGGTGCTCAACGACTGCTGGTGTGTCTCCCACCAATGGCGACAACCCAAGAACCTGGGGAAGAAAATGCGTTCTGGTAAGCTCCCCCGCTGAATTTCGGCTGCGCAGTTAGGACTCCCATACCTGGTGTGAAGTGTGAAAATAAATTGGTATAAACTCCCATCAGGAATCTGAATCTAAATTCCACCATTCTATAACTCTCCAACTCTTCCTACCAGTTGGGGCTCACTCAGAACAAACCAGATTCGTGGAGCGCGGAAAAAATGACAGCGACGGCAGTGTAGGAGGTGGCAGTGGCACGGGAAGTGGCTCAGTGGCGGACATGGAAGAGGTGGGAGCCGGGCAGTGAGCGAAGCCAGCGATCCGGCCGCGGTGCCACGCGGCGGGGAAGGCGGCAACCCAGGCTCGGCCAGAGCCTCCGGGCCATGCGGGCGGCAGCGCGGCCCAGCGGCAGCCAGCAGCAGCACTGAGGCCCACGAGTCCTCCACCGGCAGCGCCCGCCTCTGCCGAACCCCCCTTCCCAGGCGACTCCAGCGGGGCCACGGGCCGGCCCCCGCCAGCACAATGACCAACACCCGGCGGCCAGTGAAGGTGTACACGCGAAACGAGAACCGGCAGTGAGACAAGCGGGGCACCGGGCATGTGTCGTCTGGCTACATGGAGCGGCTGAAGGGCATGTCCCTGTTTGTCAGGGCGGAGAGCGATGGTCTTGGGCAGGACCAGCTCCTAGCTCTGGGAAGGAGCGCTTTTGCTGCTGCCCACCTTGTCTCTGTGCCCGATCACTGGGACCCATGATGCCCAGTCCGCCGTGGAGGGTGAGGAAGAGTTGGGGTTGAGCGCCAGCAAAGGCTAGTGCCAGCACTCCTCGGGGCTCCCGGGCCCACCCTATCTTAAGAAATGAGTGGTGGCTTAGCTCCAAGTAAGAGCATGGTGTATGCATCCAACTTGCCTGTCTCCCTGACAAACAATGACTTATACTGGATATTTTCCAAGTATGACAAAGTTGTGAACAGAAAGCAAAGACAAAGGTGCCATCTTGGCTGAGCCACGCCAGCACCATGGCTCCCGGAATCCTCTAACAAAGAAAGAGCTGATTCTTGTGAAACCAGCAATTATAGTCCACCATCGAAAGCAGTCGACATCGGACTATGATGAAATCCATGTGGAACCTGATCCACAGAACATGGGTGAGTGAGATAAAAGGAGGAAGCATGTTACCGGCACTTTGAGACTCGGAACTTGGCTGGCGGGAAAACTGCCTCTTAACAAGAAAAGTAGGGAGGGAGGAGGGCTGCGGGGCTGGGGTGTTAGCTGTGTCCTGGCTCAGAGCCCGGGAAGAGAACGAGGAGGAAGGCACTGCTGTGGCCATGGCCATAGAGCTCCAGGCGCTGGCCGCTAAGCCCAGCACGGAGACAGCTCACTGGTTCCCAGCACCCTCCCCTGCCCGCACCCTGGTGCCCAAAGGTCTTTCAACCATTTTTAAAAATATATTTGGGTGGGGCCCACGCAACCACCAGGCCTGCAGCCTGAGAGCTGTGCGCAGATGCAGTGGGGCCCAGCGATTGGCCCCGCGCTGGGGCACCCCAGCTCCAGCAGATGGCGATTGCGGCCAGCCCATGCTCCTGTGGGAAGAGGTGTCCTGGCTCCAGGAAGAAGAAGGAGATGTTGGCCAAGGACCTGGAGGAGTCTCAGGGCAGCAAGGCTGCTGAGGTCCTCTTGGCCATGGAGCTCAGGGTCCAGTTGGCACAGAAGGAGCAGGAGCTGGCCAGAGCCAAAGAGGCCTTACAGGGGAGAACCAAGATGATGGGAAAGAGAGAGGCAGCGTGTCACTGGCGCTCCAAGAGTCAGCCCGGACGGCAGAAAGATTGCTTCTTGACAAGAAAAGCAGAACAGCCAAAACTCAACAAAATAATGAGAGCCAAAGTGCAGAGGACTGTGAGTCAGTGGAAGGAGCGGAGGGAGGTAGGGAGCTCAAAGCATCTCACCTAGTAAGCAGAGAGCAGAGACAAAGGTGCCATCTTGGCTGAGCCACCCCAGCACCGCAGCCCCTGGAATCCTCCAGCAAAGAAACAGTTGATTCTTGTGAAACCAAAGATTATAGTCCACCATCGAAAGCAGTTGACATTGGACCATGATGAAGCCCAAGTTGAACAAAATCCACACCTACAATGGAGGCAACTGCAAAGGATGAGTAGTGAACCTCAGCCCCTGCAAAGAAAGTGACGCAGAGAGACATGGATGTGGCGGCCAAGCATAGGAGCAAAAACCGAGAAAAAAAGAGCAGGTGAAACATGGCCTCCCTGGAGTAGCCTAGCACTGGCACAGAACACCACAGCACTGAAGACCTGGATGAACACAGCATGGCCCCCTGGAACAGCTCAGCAATGAAAATGCGGGGCCACACCTACGCTGCAACCCCCGGAGACCAACAGCAAAGAGACAGCAGATCCTTGCAAAACCAGCGACTATAGACCACCATTGAAACCTACCAACCCTGGAACAAGATGAAGCCCAAATCAATGCAGACCCGCACCTACAACAACGACGGTTTCAAGGGGTGGGCCGTGAGCCTCTTCCCCTGCAACAAGTGCGATGAGGAGAGACAAAGAAGAGGTGGCCATACACAGGAGCAGCCTAAATCTGGGAGCAGGAGCCAGTAAGCCAGGTCCCCCGTGAGCAGCCCAACGCCATCCTGGAACCCCCCAGAACTGAGGACATATGTAGAGGAGACATGGCCCCCTCCCCAGTGGCTCAGCACAGAGAACATGGGCTGGTCAGCCCCCAGCCCCACCCCCGAAGACCCCCTCCTGCACTGGGGATGCGGTGCAGCAAACCTTTGGCCCCGCCCCCGGAGACTCCCAGCGCTGGGGACATGGGGCAGGCGAGCCCTCAGCCCCACTCTTGGAGACCCCCAGCGCTGGGACAAGAGGCCGGTGAGCCCTCAGCCCCGCCCCTGGAGAACCCCAGTGCTGGTGACACAGGCCGGGTGAGCCCTCGGCCCCGCCCCAGATAACCACTCCCCCCAGCGCAGGGAACACGGGGCGGGTGAGCCCTTGGACCCACCCCCGGAGACCCCTTACCCACAATGCTGGGGACGTGGGAAGGGCGAGCCCTTGGCCATGCCCTCAGAGAAACCCTCCCCCCCGGTGCTGGGGACACAGGGTGGGTGAACCCTTGGCCCTGCCCCCAGAGAACCCCTCACCTCCGCGCTGGGGACGCAGGGCGGGTGAGCCCTCAGCCC
>PVJS01004927.1:0-66639 GCA_004027185.1 Glis glis | reverse complement strand
TTGTTTATTGCCTCTTAAATACTTCAATTAATGAGGCGTTTGGCAAAGATAATCATTTTCTCACTCATAGGTATAGTTTATAAGATAGAAGATAGTGGGTAATTTTACCCAGATTTCCCTATTGTTTCTCATTGGTTAGAATTAAATGCCAAGAAACGAAGCCACAAACTGAGGCCTGTCAACCTATGACCAATAGAAATTTTACGAATAGGCTCCACATTCAAATTCCATGATTTTAAAGAATTCCACTTCTGAATATTAATTAAAGTGCCCACCAACTAAATCTTGGGGGCAGCTATCTAAGGTTTTAAGGAGATTAGAGCTTGACATCAACTTGAGTAAGAATGTAAGACTTTCTTCCATAGGCCTTTACATTCACATGTACAAGTACCATCATCTATGAGTACATAGACCATCCTCCTTGGGGATGTGTCAATAATGGGTTTATGTATTTGCTTTTTCATTTCTGCTCAGTAGGCTATGCTATAAGCCCCGTACCAGTGATCATTGCATTTTCCTTTAACTTAGAATTTGTCCTTCCTTCCTTTCTTCCTTCCTTCCTTCCTTCCTTCCTTCCTTCCTTCCTTCTTTTCTTCTTTTATGGTTTGTAGTACTAGGAAATTTACCTAGGAAAATTCTATATTGAGCTACACCATCAGCCCCTTTTTATTATTTTATTTAGAAAACCGGGTCTTGCTAATTTACCATGCACTGGCCTAGAGTCTGCGATCCTTCTGCCTCAGTTTTCCCTGTACTAGGATTACAGGGGTGTGTCAACATGTCTGGCTAACTTATCAACATATCTGTAGCCTTATCTAAATTAGAATGTTTATTTTAACTGCCTTGTTTTCTCACTCATTGTGTTGTGTATGGGCTGATGTTTAGTTTGTCAGATACCTGAAGAGTTACAGGTCATGAAAGAGAAATATCTAGATGTTTTACAGTTATATGCACTTTATCTTCATAATCTGGTATATGATATAATAATACCCATAAATGCAGGCATAATAACTATATCTTCATTTATGTAATTGACATATGGCTGAATTGCTTTGCATTAATAATTCTTCTATGCACACACACATATATACATATATGTATATGTTTATATATGTATATATGTATGTATGTGTATATATATACATAGACAACTACTTTCACATATATATGTATGTATGTATGTATGTACACATGTATATATGTATGCATGTGTATATTAAGCATGAGAGTTTTGGGCTTTCCAGGGACAGACTATAACATCCCTTATTTGTTTGAGTTCACTGTCTGATTTTCTTAGTGATTCTAGGAACCAGGAGGGACATATTTCACATCAGGTATTGGGATAGAAAAGAGCCACTCAATTGCATCTTTCATACCAGAATCACTAGACTTTTCTGCTAGTAAAGAAAAACTTACTCTTCTGTGGCCTATATGGCTGAAAACTCATAACCCTGATTTGTCATCTAAAATATTAATTGGCATATGGACATAGAGGGAAGAAAAAAATCAGGAAGAAGAGGGGAAATAGCAAGTGAGAAAATTCCCTCAAAGCAGTCAGTATATCTAAGGACCCTAAGAACAATGATTTCAGTTTGAATATTGCAACACTTTAGTGAGCTGTAGATTAATCTAATGAGTGATATCAAATTATTTTTAAATGAAATATAATGAAGTAGAATAAAATAGAATGATTGTTATAACATTAATAATTTTTATGTATACATGTACATGGTTTTCTAGGATGGTGATACAAAACATATTTCTTACTTTGAGTAATTATTAATATGCGGAAGGTAGGGAGAATAGGGCATAGGAGGGACTCCAAAGATGGAGAAAACCTTAAATGAGTAAAGAAGGTGAACTAACTGAGGGAGATGGGAGGGGGGAAGAGGGAAAGACCCTAATGCAGAGGATGTACATACACAAACTTATCAAAGTCAACTACTATGCTGAGCACGAGAAAGAGGGAAGGGGAGGGATGGGGGTGGGAATTGGGGGAGGGCTAATTGACCGATGTGTGCATGTATACTTCTCCCACCCTGAAACCCGTCAAGATGTATGATTACAATGCACCAATAAATAAATAAAAATTTTTGAAATATTATTTGAAATAAATTTTGAAATTTTATTTGAAATTCAGAAATATAGACATAATATTTCCTATGACTTGTTCTATTAATGTGTAAGTTACCCAATATTGTGTATATTATTAGGCTTTTTAAATTTTGTTTTACTTCATGTTAACTAGAAATTTATTATACAAGTTATTTGCTTGTCCCAACATCTCTATGAAGCAGTTGCTGTCATTATCCCACCTATAGTAGTGAGAAATTTGAAGCACACAGTTTATTTGCCTAAGCTCCCTCAGTTGGTGAATAGCAAAGTCAGGATTTACTCTGGTACCCTGGGAAACTATCAGTTAGGTGAAAGCAATGGAATACTGAACAAAATATTTGTTTTGTTTTAATATAAAATGTTTCACAGGAAGATGACAAAATTTCTGAAACTGAAAAAAAAAAACCTGTCATAGTAAGTGTGGTGCACTAGATTAAAAATCACAACTTGTTGCAGAGATTCCCAGGACCATCCTGGACCAGTTCCAGGACTATGAGAAACTGCTCTGCTATGATAATTGCTTGTAAGTTAGTGAGCAACTCTTGAATCCTTAAATGTCCCACATAGATCTTCAAAGTACTCATTATTTACGATGATATTTTACAATGACATTAGTAATCATTCTTGGAAACAAATATGATTTGTTCATTTTTCTCATTTCAAAATTTTAAGGTATTTATTTAAAGATCAAAATAATATATGTATTTTAAATGCTAATTGTTAAAGTTAAATAAAAGTTAGAAAAGAATCTCAAAATACAAAAGGATTTTATTTGGGAGCAATACAAAATTAGACTTGTAACGGGAGTTCACATAGAGTCCTGGATGACCTCTGGTATATCCAAAGAACAAAGTCAAGTTAAAGATTACACTGGCAAAAAAAAAATTTACGTGCTTTGTTTTAAAATAAAGTTTAGTAGTGTTTTCTGAGCTCTGCAGTAGCTGGAAAGCCTGGATTAGAAGGACACTAGTCTTGGTTTCACAGTGGTCACTATCAGCATAAGTTCCTAAGAAAAACTGGTCTTTAAGAACCATAGCAGGTCATTCCTTGGATTGGCCTAGCAAACTAGTTTCTCAGCATTTTTCCCTGTGGTCTCTTGGCTCTATTTTAGTTGGCCATAACAAGAATATTCTTATTTAAGCATTCAGTTTCCAAAAATTTGTACCTAAGATGAAGTGTCAATTTGAGGTAATATTATCTTCATGTGATAACATCTTACTAGTTAATAAATACCTGAGGTTATTAGCAATGGTGTCAGGGGAAAAAATAGGCTTCTACAGGAAGATGTCAGGAACATATCTAAGTATTGTCCAATGCTTCGATCCAGACATATTACATTATCAATTAATGGATCATTTAGCTTGCATAGCTTTAGATGAATTGAATAATAAAAATGTTCACAGTAATCTTTATGTTGTTGTATATGACATCTTCTCTATGCTGAGCATTTTCTATATTTCATTTCAGAATATGAAACACAATAAACTGAAGTTTAGTGAGAGCCCAAGAACATGCAGTACATGTTAGAGTTCACATGTAATTCCAGATATGTTTGAGTATAAAATATATTTCTTTTTGACTATTTATTTTTATATATCAGTTACAGACTTTTATGAAAGAGAGAGATATATATAGAAAGCACTACTTATTTTGAGATAAAGCAAAATGGACCTAATGTAATATAAGTGGAAAATATATTTCTGTGTTTACGTTAAACTCATCACAAAGAGATTAATTATTAAATGAACTCAGTTTTTCATAAGACATCTTGGAGTTGTGTATGTGTGCATCTTGCTGTGTCTATTGAAGGTGAGAGCAGAACTGACCTGGATGGAGTCAGGACAATGTAGGATAGTGTGTACCCCGACTGTGAGCATGATTAAGTTAACCATGATTGGTTTCCTTTTTTGTACCAGTGTGGAAGGTCATGATAAGCAATGAATTCTAGAGAATTTAGTACTACACATTTGGAAGTCATTCTCATGTCTATATTATCTTATTCAGATATTGTAGCCAAATATGCTATAAAATCCTTGTGAAATAGTGGGATTTTACTATATTTAGAACAATTTTAACTAGCTTGGAATTTTATTGTTCTAGTTAAAGAATTAAACATTGTAGGATAAAGGCAATTTTTTCCTCAAATGTACATTATATATTACCAAAATTCTTATATTAGAATCAAGAAATAAACACACCTATATGAGGATACAGCACCCATAAATAAAGAATTAACTGTCTGTAAAGAGGTCAGACACACGAAGATATCTTCATTCACTTTGCAACATATTTCTCTTTTACTGTGATCTTAATTTTTTTCATATTAGTGTCCTATCCTTAATTCTCGTCTTTAAGTGTCCTAGTTTCTCTTAGCACGATCAAGTTCTGATGACTCCCTTAGTGCCTTCATAGCTAAAGTATATTTTACTTCCCTGTGACTTGCTGGACATAATTTAAAACTAAAATTTAACTTTTTAATCTTTTTTGGTTCAATAAATTTATTGCCTATGAACAGTGATAGGATAATAGGAGAAATAATTCTCCAATGAATAAGTACTACAGAAGCACCTTGCCACAATTTCTCATTTGTAGGGCTCAGCTAAGCAGGAAGGGCCAAGGGAAAAATAAGGGCACAATGGTTTTTCCACTGACAATGAAAAACTTGGAATAACTGCTTGTTACAATGCTTATTGCCACCCTAATGGAACTGCAAGATCAACTGGAAAATATTTAAACATAGTCATGCATATATGTATCTAAAATAATGGGTTTGAGTTTAAATACCATATCCTGATCACACTAGTAAAAGTCTATATTCTTGTCCAAAAATCAAAGCCTAGCTCAATGACACAGATTATCTGCCAGTCAGAAATCATTCTGTATCCACAGTGGAATATAAGTCATTTTTAAATCAATCTCAAGACATCAATTCCTTTCCCCAAAATAAAGTGGGTTAGACCTGCACGTGTAGATACTAATAATTTTAAAGGCTAGAGAACAGAGAAGTCTGAAAATATTTGTATTTACTGTTTTAGACCATGTGTGTGGTTGCTTATCTTTATACAAATTTGAAATATGCTCAGTGACTTTCAACTATGTGCATTTGAACTTATTGTTCTAAATAAGAGTCTATCTTCTATCTTTAAATCTCAGAGAAATAAACTAGCAGTAAAGAAGTAGCTAATGAGAAACTAATTGACTTGGTCTGAGAATATATCCCTTCTTAAAAAAAAGGATGATAAACTAAATGTGGTATATTGTAATATAAAAACAAGGATGAATTGCCATAAAGATTTTATCAGTAGAACACATAAGCAAAGTTTCTTGGTACAAAAAAAGAGTATACTTTCTTGGAAAAATGTATACTTTCTGATCAAATATAATAGCACATACACATGAATGTTCATATACACACATACCAGAGGTGCTAAGAAAGGTTGATGCAGGTGATGTGCTATTGGCAGTCCAGTGTCACTCTGACCAGTCTTTTACCTCTTCTCCCCTGAGAGATTTTTTATTCAATATTGCAAAGCAAATAAATCAAATTACTTTGCCACTGATGAAGCCATATTTGAGTCCTAGATTGCCACCTAATAGATATTATTTAACAGCTTCAAACTATAGGCTTGAATCTTTTAAAAAAATCTACATCTGTGGGAAGAATAACAATTTCATGGTTAGGTGTTGGTTTAGTTACTAGTAGACCAAGCACTCCCACCCTGGACACACGAACCCCACAAACCATGTCTATTTCAACTAAAGTAGAGACTCCAATATCTCTCGCAGGTCAAAGTACAGATGGCTGCTTCACAGTCCCCTGCTGCAGAAGCATCAATTCCTGCAACACCAGCAGTTCAGAATGTTCTGATTAATCGGTCATTAATTGGGTCCAAGAACATTCTGATTACCATTAACATGATATCATCACAAAACACTGCCAATGAATCATCAAATGCACTGAAAAGAAAATATGATGACGATTATGATGATGATGACGACTATGGTAATGTGTACTCTAGTCTTGACGCATGTAATGTACTTGATCATGACTTGGTTATAATGAAATTAAATAAGCATGCTGGATGTTTTCAAGTTGTGTTTTAGAAAGCTTAAATAGTATTTAATGAGTAAATATAGTCATACTTTTCAATTGAAATGTTGGATTTTCTTTAATAGGGCCAGTAATGGGTTTTCACTAGCATATATATGTTTCTCATTCATCAACTTGAAAAAAATACAAATAATCCCTGAATTACCATGCTTCAGTATGTGATGTTTTACTACAATAGTGTGAGAGCAATACCCATTCAGTAGAAATTATACTTCCAATTCTGAATTTTAACCTTTTCCGGATTAGCAATGTGTGTAAGAGATTCATTTTGGATGCTGACCAGTGAACTGCAGCTCCCATTCAGCCACATATTCATGAGGATAAATGACCCATACTTCACGGTGCCCTCTGCTGCTGCGTTATCATGTTTGGAATGTTTGGAGTATTCAATTCATTTCTGATTTATGATATTTACAAAGCATGATGGGTTTATTTGTGAAGTTAGGAGCAGCTGCCATTTGGAAGGAGTCCTTGAGACTATTCGCACGGCTATGCTATTTTACAAGCCTCTTCATGTTATAGTCACAGTTTTGGCATTGATTAAATGAAAGTAAAATGTGTTCTGAGAATACCCCAATTGCCCTGTCATAAAGTATTTAATCCAAATTTTATCTCTCTCTCTTTCTGCTGTATGAAGTTTTTATAGCCATAAAATTGTGTAATATATACAGGAATAATTTATGTATTATGAAGAGCTACAGAGATGTAATAGAAACACATACAAGACACATCCCTTAGAAATCTGAGAGGTACAAGCATATCTGTTTATGAATTCATGATTCCTAGATTTAAAAAATAGTAAGGGAGATAAAAATATGTACAATATTTAGGGTAAGGTAGATTCTGACAAATGTTTCCTCACTAGTGTTACCATTCAAAAAAAGAAGAAATGCTAGATGGGCAAATAAGCCAACATTTACTTCAGGTTTACAATCTAAGAAAAAGAATGCAGGTAGGGCATTGAAACTTCATTACACTATGTGTAGATTTAACAATGCCAGTTAAAAATGAGAGTAGATGCATTATAATCATAAGGGAGAGATGGAAATTTACCAAGGCTACAAGGCTAGTAGTGATGAGTCTGTGTGTCTGAGAAATGAAGTTTATAAGAAATAGTGGGAAGAAGAGAGGACAGGCCATGGGTCAGCTCATGGAGGTCTTTAGTTACATTCAGTAAGAAATGGGTAATACAATTATTTTCCAACATATTGAGGGAGAAAAAAAAACAGAGGCAGAAGTTATGATGTTGACCAAGAAAATAAAAATGTATTGGTGAAAGACAAAATTTGCATTTTTCTGAACGTGACCAGAGATGATGTTTGTATGGGCAGACAGTGCCTGAGAGGGTGGAATCAACATTTATAGAAATGGCGATGTGATATCACAGAGCAGGAGAATAATATTGCTGATAATTTTTATATGATACCCTTTTCCAAAATTATATTGGAATATTAAAAAAGAGTTCTTTTTTAGCTTATAGTCAAAGTAGACTAGCTACCCATCAAGTAAATATCTAGGATTTTTTTTTTTTTTTGCGGTACTGGGGATTGAACGCCGTGCTACACCCCCGGCCCTATTTTTTATACTTTATTTTGAAACCAGATCTCACTAAGTAGAGAGAGAGAGAGACAGGGAGAGAGAGAGAGAGAGAGAGAGAGAGAGAGAGAGAGAGAGAGAGATCTGAGGCTGGCCGCGAACCCTGATCCTCCGGTCTCCGCCTCCCAAAGTACTGGGATTACAAGCGTGCGCCACCATGCCCGGCTAATACCTAGGATTTAAACTTAGTGTTGTGGTCAACTTGAAGAATGTAGAT
Organism: Glis glis; assembly: GCA_004027185.1. Lineage (NCBI taxonomy): Eukaryota > Metazoa > Chordata > Mammalia > Rodentia > Gliridae > Glis > Glis glis. Next base: position 58,600 of record PVJS01004927.1, on the reverse strand, counting down.
TTCAGGAACAATCTTAAAAAGTGATGTTTTCTAAAATCATTGAAGTGGCCAAATATGCTCAAGAAAGTGCCCCAAGATAAAATGCTTTAGAAAACGTGAAAAATAGAGCTTCTAGTTTTATTTGGAGGGATTTCAGTTTCATCAAGATTAAGGGATAATAAGTTCATAGAATAAATAATAGCATTTATTGATTATTACTGAATGTGTATTTATTAAAGATATAAAGATAAAAACACAATTTACTCACATGCAGTGTTCAGTCTAATAAATAAAACTTAGATTCATAACAGGAGCATAAGCTATAACTTATTGAACCCTGCCACTGAATTTTGTTGGGTATTTTGGAGTTTTTTTTTTCATAAATTATTTTTGGTCAAGCAATGGCCTTGCCAGTTAATTTAAATTCTGTGGAATTCTGAGGGAGAGAAGACATTAAAACTAACATAAAGCTAACATGTTCATGTATGTTTTATTTAAGACTCTATGCTTTTTTTACTTCATGAAACAGGACAGGCATAGTAGGATAGTGGTAAAAGAAATGTCTTTATGGTCAAAAATTCATTAGAAACCTTAAAAGACCTGGTCTTATAGAATGGTGGAGTTCATAGACATAACATTCACTACTTAATGAATTATCCCTAAGAAGAGGAAGCCAGAGATCACAGAATATAGTGAGAAATATGACCTAGGAAATGTATCAAGAATGTGGTCTTCAGGAAAATAGCATTATAATTGGAAGATTCTTAAGTAATATGTGCAAGTAATATGTTTATAGACAAAATGAAAGTGAGGAAAGAAACAATTTTGAGAGTCTCATAATTGATTTCAGGAGAGTCCTGGGAAGAAATAAGAACATCAAATCAAGGGTTTAATGCAAAGGACACTTAAAATAATCAAAGAATGAAATAATTTATACAAACACTGATTATATGGATACAACACAATGATTAGCAAGCAGAAACACTGGTGAAATTATAGGAACATAAAATAACATTATCTCTAAAAATTTCATTAGAATGCAGACCCCAAATTTGTGTTACCTTGCTTTTTTGCCAAGGGATCTTTAATAAATGTTAGCTACTTGTATATTTAAATGAATTTATCTTACAGCTGGCTTTTATTTATTATGTTCTAATACTAATGTTAATAAGTATACACTTATATGTGTATGTAATTTTGTTCTGTGTATGTTATATTTGGAAACAGAGGGGGTTATACATTAAAATATTATGAATTTTTAATAAACATGAGATTGAATCCAGACTCTAGCGATACAGGGATAAATCTCATCAGTAACAGTAATTGTCACTTTTCCAGGACATAAGATCTAAGTTCTGATATATGTATGTATGCTTAAGTTATGCTCTACTCATTTTATAGGATTCTCTAGGAATTTTACTAGAGAAAAGTATGTATTCTTTTCTAGAATAAATACTTCATCTTCAAAGTTATGTGTTTTATGTACATCTCGTACATGTGTATGTATATATGGTATGTGTAATTGGTGCTGTGCATGTATATACATGCAAATACATATATGTCTGTGTATATACATGCATATTTGTATGTATACATATATACTTATGCATACACAATAATAATTATCTGATAAAATCTATATCTTGAATCAATGTTAATTTTGCCTAATTCGTATTAGGATTTAGATGTTCTATGTTTGCTTTTCTTGATCCCCTGGCCTTAGCTTCCTTAAAGGACTATTCCATGCCTTGAGTATAGAAGAAATTGAAAAGCAGTGGTAGCTTACACTGGAAAGAAAATAACTTCAACTTCATCTTCTGACACAATAAATTATACTTCATTTTAATTTGGCAGATGACTTTAGTTTATTTGACTTCATATTATTTAGCTTATTTGATTTCAGCTTCTCATGTATAAGATGAGGCTATGAACTATTATCTTGTAAGTTAATATATAGTAAATTCTTACACATTTCAACATTACTAATAAATATATTATAATTTCATAATTGTATTCTTTTACTTTCTTTTTATGGTAGAGATACAGGTCTCTCTAGATTTTTCAGGATTATTTGGTACCTGTTAATAACCAACCATATATCAGTAAAATGGAATAATATTAATATATTTCAAGTCAAGAAAAGCATAATATTAATATGTTAAAACTATAAACATTTTTGTTTTGATATGTACATTTTTCACTTGTATATAATATAAATAGAATTTTATTTCATAAAGTGTTGATGTCAGAATGTGATTGAAATTGGGTTTAACATTAAATTTGACAGCTTTGTGTAAGAGCTATTGCTACATATGAACATACTGAGGTGCCAAATATGTGATATAAAATCTATTCAAAGTTACACAGATGTATTTCTTCATCTGAGTTTAAAATCACCACATGGTATTGTTACAATGTTTTCAAGGCTCTGGAATACTATCAAATATATCTCTAAAAAGAATGAAGCCAAAAGTGAAAATGAATGTTTACCCCATTCCCTGATTTACTAATCTTTTACAGTAATGGATACCAGCCTACTCTCTTTTCTCTAAACTTCTAACTTCAAAACATAACCTCAGAGAACATGGTGGTACAGGCCTGTACTCCCCAGTACTTGGGAGGCTAAGACAGGAGGATGGCAGGTTTAAAGCCAGCCTCAGCAACTTAGCTAGGCTCTTGGAAACTTAGTGACAATCTATTTCAAAATAAAATAGGGCTGGGGGTGTAGCTCAGAGATAGAAAGCCTCTGTGTCCAATCCCTACACACACACACACACACACACACACACACACACACACACACACACTTCAATTCCTATATTTGTAATCTCTAGATCTACTCTTTACCTAAGCTCTTTGTTGACTTTTTCTGCATTCCCAATTTTTTTCCAGATTCTTACCCCTTATCAAGCTAGTTTAGCTCCATGTCATCTATTTTTGTGTCCAAAAGAGAGTTTGAGGGTGCAATTAACCCAATGTCTGATAGATTGATTGGAAAAAATAAACAAGGAATTGTAGATAATGATGTCTATTCATGTTTCAACTGAATAGAATCTACAGTGACCCTAATCCCCAAACTAAAACCCAATGCTACAACCAGAGAACAATCAGGTTATTAAGAAAATTTTCTGAGATCATATTACATCTTTACAAGTTATGAAATATCTGAATATTAAGTAAAACTATGCCTGTAAATTATCCCAAATTCAACTTTATATGAAGTATCACTCAATCAATATAAGCTCCTATAAATTTTAAGGTATATCTTTGATATGCTAAAAGCTTGGAATATTCTCTTTAGCGATGGAAGAACTGACTTAAAAAATTATGTTCCAGGGTTAAATATTATATGTTGTTTCTCTTAAACAAATTATTAGCCAGAATCTTACTATTTTTGTGAAAGTGGAGCCATGCTCACATGTAATGTTTAAACAAATGCTTTTATATTCTCTCTTTTTAAATGTAACTCTTCTTGGAAAAAATGTCCTAAGAAAATAATGTTCAATAAAAGTAAATAAGGATCTTTTTATACTAAATATTACATTAAGCTATAAGAAGTTATTATTTCTGAGAGTATAAATGGTTGAATATCACCAATTAATTATGGTTCAACCTAATTAGTTAGGTATGACTCTTTAAGTCTCAATAATGAGGAAAAGTGTCAAATAAGTCAAAACATGAATTACATTTTTAACTTTGCTGCTTTTGGATCAAAAAAGTAAACAAAGCCATTCCTTTTCAAAATGTTTGGGGCCACATAAAATCTTGTAATACAATAAACAACCTATTCGATCTTAGTTACTATGGCAAATTGTTCAGTCAAGTTTCTTTAATTAAAATAGTTTAGCTTTTAATGTTTACGGCATTTAGTTTAAATTAAAATTCTTTACTTTTATATTTAATGAATGCATTTCATCTCTTATAAATATATGTTTCACTACGTACAATCCTAAATATATAAAATTTTCCTGGTCCACAATGTAGTTGTTATGTAAAATGAGAATGGAAGTTACTTTTATTTATTCATTTAATTTTGGTCCTGTTTGATTCCTACTTTATATTCTTTAGTGTTTTCCACTAACAAAACCATAATGATAGTACTGCCAGCAGGATTATGAATAAGCAACACATTGAGCGTTTACAGTGTGTCATGAAACCTTACTGATGCTACCCACTCACATTCAATCATTGCTCATAAACCCTTTGCATCTATACCTGCCTGCTCTGTTTTCCACTGTTGTCACACATGGGCTATCTATATGTTCCTACCCAAGGCAGGTCCCTGCATTATGCACTAGATCCCATCATTTATCATCTAACGTAGGTACTGAGAAGGCAATTCCTCCTCTTGTCAGCATTTCTTCAGAATATAAACAATCAGATATTTCTCTGCCATCATTTACTGCACCATTTATTTTCTCCTCTTTGTAAGGAACATTGAATTCCTTAGAAGTGTCATCTTGAATATACTGGCTCCAATTCCCCTCTGAGAATTCATTTTTATACTTATTTTTATTCAATTAACTCATTTATTAAAGTATAACTATGATTCAAGGTAGGATACAGATCATAGTCATAGAGCTTGAGGACTTATTCTAATTAGGAAAATTAGAAGAATTCAAGTAGTTTAAGTTGATTTTCTCAAGTATTTTGTCACAGTAATGGAAAGCTAAGACACATATTTATCTTAAAACCCTGATTTCAGGTAATGAGGGTGTTTCTAGAAGTGTACAAGACTACCTATTCATGGCATCTCTTTATGACTGATGCTGTATTGATTCATTTTTAATGTTTTTTAATTAGGAATAATGCCACTGTGGACATATTTGTGCTGATGTATGTAAATCTAATTACTTGAGTTTCAATTTAAATTTAAAATACATCTTAAGTGTGCATGATCATTCAAGAATTAAACTCGGGCAAGTCTAGTTTCCCCTTTACACTTTCTTTTAAGAAGGTTCTGTATCATGCTGGTGTGAGATGAGAAAACAACATCTATTTATTTTTGGTCTTGTGCTGGACTTCAACCAGGTACACTTCATTTACCCATCTGCTAGCTGGCCATTCTGCTCTGGAGTGAGACTGCCTAGCTCTGCCTCTGTATGAGTGTTTTAGGGTGCTTGCCAGTGTTTCTATTTAATATGGTACTGAAACTAGTATGTGTGCCACCTCTGTTTTTAAACTATTCTTGAGATCTGCATACTTCATAGTCTTTATTTCAAGCATCCCACACCTACTGGTATATCAGTTACTGAGAAAATTTTAAAACTATCACAGTTCCAGAACTTCTTGGCCGTTTTTCTCCCCAGGCTGGTGGGGACAGAATTCTGTGTTGTGCTCTGAATCACCTGCCTAAGTATTCCCATTTTTTTCTTTCTTTCTCCTTCCTTCCTTCCTTTCTTCCTTCCTTCCTTCCTTCCTGCCTTCCCCTCCCCTCCTTTCCTTCCTTCCTTCCTTCCTTCCTTCCTTCCTTCCTTCCTTCCTTCCTTCCTTCCTTCCTTCCTGAACCAGGACCTTCAGCAGGCCAATTCTGGTCTGCTGAACACCAAATTCCTCGACCACACTACACATTGACAAAGGCTATGCTCTAGAACTCAAGGAATAAGGGCTTCTCTGGTAAGATTTATCCAATCTCTCTTGGACATTTCTAAAAACACTCTCATCACCTGAAATCAGGGTTTTGAGAGAAATATGTGTGTGTTAGCTTTCCATTACTATGACAAAATACCTGAGAAAACCAACTTAAAGGAAAAATGACTTATTTGGACTTACGGTTTCAGTCTCTGGTCACTTGGCTTCCTTGTTTCTGGGCCTGCAGTAAGGCAGAACATCATGCCAGGGAGGGTGTGAGAGAGCAAAGCTCCTCAGCTCATGGGACCCAAAAGCAGAGAGAGAATGAACGAGCGAGGGAGAGAGAGACAGAGACAGAGAGACACAGAGAGAGACAGAGACAGAGAGAGACAGAGAGAAAGAAAGGAACTAATGTCTCAATGAGTCCCTTAAGGCCATACCCTCTATAACCTACTTCTTCCAACTAGGTTCTACCACTTTCACAATATCCAGATAGTGCCACCATCTGGGAACCAACATGTGAATCTTTGCAGGACATTCCAGATCCAGTTTGGGGTATGAGATTATATGGAGCAGTCAACACCCTTGCCCCCTTGCCTTTATTCCTTTCTCTTCCACCCAGTACAAAAGGGCTCTTTACTTCCCTCTTCTGTCTAATAAGAACCTATTTTTTTCTTCCCCATTTCAGCTTCATGGCTTTATCTTCTTATCAATAGTGGCATAGGTAAGTTTTTATTATTTATATAGTAATACAGAGGGAAAGTATTTTAAAAACCCTCTTCTGCATCATCTATAAGAAATAGTAAGCCAGGCATGGTGGCACACACCAGTACTTCGGAGGCTGAGACCAGAGGATCCAGGTTCGCGGCCAGCCTCAGCTACTTAGTGAGGCCCTCCACAACTTAGTGAGACCCTGTTTCAAAATAAAGTATAAAAAGTAGGGCCGGGGATGTAGTTTGGACGTAGAATGCCCCTGGGTTCGATCCCCAGTACCACAAAGTAAATAAATAAAAACAAATAAAATAGGGGTGGGGGTGTAGCTCAGAGGTAGAATGCCTCTGGGTTCAATTCCCAGTACCACAATAAAAAAAGAAGTAGTAATTATTTATATTGGGGAAGTAAAAATCCTATAAGAATGTTTAAAAATTGCTTCATTCTGAATTTTGTAAGGTCAATAAAATGCAATAAATATATATGGAGCTAAAATTAGGAAACAGAAAGAAGTGAAAGAGGGAAGGAGAGGGAAACCTTAATAAACTACTGGAAAAATAGTTTGTCTCCTATTTAAAAAGTGGAAGAGTGATTATTTTTTCTTACCACATGAGTTCAGCAACCACTAATTCAATTTTATTACTGAAATTTTTCCCAAATTTAGAATTATACATAACTAAGCAATTTGGAAATATACTTATACATTTTACGCCTATTGAACTTTGTACAAAATAGAATTTCTAAAAATTATACTTGAATATGGGCATAATTACTTCTGCTATTTTAGATAGACAGAAAAATAAATCAGATGTCTGCTGATTTTAAAGTTCTCATTTTTTTTTACTCAAAGAGCAAGCAATTGAAATTAAATGTCCCACAACAACTAATTCGATATTGAACCAATATGACATCTGTAAAAATAACCTCATTGACAAATGGAAATGGAAATGTCATAAATATTTACATAAGGATATTGTTATAATATTTTATTGGTCAGCATATCTTTAATGGAGTTCCGTTAGTTTTTTAAATATTTACTCAAGTGTAAGAGCAAAAATAGGCTATCATGCTTTACTTTCAAAATCATCTTGTGATAATTTTCACAAGCAATTATTTTTAAAAAAAACTAATTTGTGAACATTGCTGTTAGTCAAATCCTAACAAGTTGAAATTGAAGTAAAAGTATTTCACATGACTTCTTCATGCCTGTATAACTATGATGCTTAATCTGGGTTATGAACCAGATTAAGAAACACCTAGAATTATGTAATTTTTTTTTTTTTTTTTTGCGGTACCGGGGATTGAACCCAGGGGCGTTGTACCTCCGCGCTACACCCCCGGCCCTACTTTATAATACTTTATTTTGAAACCGGGTCTCACGAAGTTGCGAACAGCCTCACTAAGTAGAGAGAGAGACAGAGAGAGAGAGAGAGAGAGAGAGAGAGACAGAGAGAGAGAGAGAGCTGAGGCTGGCGGGGAACTCGGATCCTCGGGTCTCCACCTCCCAAAGTACTGGGATTACAAGCGTGCGCCACCACGCCCGGTAGAATTTTGTAATTTTTGAGTGCATTGATGAGTTAATTGACAAGTAGAACAGCAGACTGAGGGAGAAGTCCTGACCTGAATGTGGGTGCCACTGTCCAATGGGCTGGGGGCCGGATGGAACAAAGATTGGAAGAAGGAGGAAGCGGTGTGGAGGCAAGCTCAGTTCTTCCTGGGTGAAGGTAGGTTCACCTGGGGATACCGGACTTCAGTATCTTTGCTATTCTAACTGGACTCTCCCTGATGAATCTCCAGGGAGTTTCCTGGCCTTCCCATCTTGGACTGAGACTCAGACTCCAGTCTTGGGCGACTGAACCAGCTGCTGGTTCTTCCTGCTCTACGGGTGCAGGCAGCCGCTTGGGACTACGCTGAAGTCTACATGTTTGCTGACTAAAATTGGATTTATAAGGTACCGTTTAAAGTTCAAAGTTTCCCTTCCAGCAACAAGAACAAGCTTATATATTGGTGACATACAGAAGTATTGATGATCAGAAAGTTTCATTCCGCTACATGACTCGTGACATCAGACTTCCAGCTAGAAACTTGGTGGCAGGTCTCTCTGAGCCAAGATTTGTTAAATATACATGGGTGATTTAAGAAAAAAAAAAAAAAAACAGAAACAAAGAAAATACTACATAGCTAAATAAAGGACTTGGAAAGCATTCCTGAAAGTTTTTCTGGACCCACTACTCTCCTTGTGCTTTTTCTTGTACTCTCTCCTTCGCCTTTTAAAAAATCTTACATAAGTATGCTCTGTGAAGTAAAATCATCGCATTATCCAAGTTACCCAATTGCACTTCTAGATACGTGCATGCTTTACAGTTTCTCCTTAATTATATTGCAGTCTTGACAATATGCTTGCACTTATGTTTAACAAACTTGAGCAGTAGCCATTAAAATACTTTCTTGGAGCCGGGTGTGGAGGCGCACGCTTGTAATCCCAGTACTTTGGGAGGCGGAGACTGGAGGATCCGGGTTCGCGGCCAGCCTCAGCTCTCTCTCTCTCTCTCCCTCTCCCTCTCTCTCTCTCTCTCTCTCTCTCTCTCTCTCTCTCTCTACTTAGTGAGGCCCTCCGCAACTTCGTGAGACCGGGTTTCAAAATAAAGTATAAAAAATAGGGCCGGGGGTGTAGCGCAGAGGTAGAACGCCCCTGGGTTCAATCCCCGGTACCGCAAAAAAAAAAAAAAAAACTTTCTTGGGAAATTTTCTATCTTAACCTGTTTCCTCTTCTCACATACCTTATATATTATTAGTTTCATATTCATTTATTTTGTTTTTTGTACTGGATATTGAACACAGGGGTATTCTACCTCTGAGCTACACCCCCTATTTCTGAAACAAGGTTTCTCACTAAGTTGCCGAAGCTGGCTTTGAAACTGCAATCCTCTTGTCTCATCCTACCAAATACTAGGATTACAGGCATGCGCCACTGTGCCAAGCTAGTTTTATATTTCTTGATCTATCAATTAAAGACAATATGCTATTATCACTATGTAAAAATTAAAATAAGTACTTTTATCCTGTCTCATCTATTTTCAAATACTTTAATCTTCCAATTTCCAGAAAGTATGATTTGATTTTCTATAGATTTTTAGAGTCTATAACACAGACTAAAACTACAAGTTTTTTTTTTTTTTTTTGTGGTACCGGAGGTTGAACGCAGGGGCGTTCTATCTCTACACTACGCCCCTGGCCCTATTTTTTATACTTTTATTTTTGAAACCGGGTCTCACGAAGTTGCAGAGGGCCTCACTCTCAGAGAGAGAGAGAGAGACAGGAGGAGAGAGAGAGAGAGAGAAGAGCTGAGGCTGGCCGCGAACCCTGATTCTCCGGTCTTTGCCTCCCACAGTACTGGGATTACAAGTGTGCGCCACCACGCCCAGCGCTAAAACTACAAGTTTTGATGCATTGTATAAGGGTAGGTAAAATGAAATTGTATTTGACTAATGTTGAGGTGGCAGCTACCCTCTGACCTTATTAGAGTGTTCCTTGAAAATATAATAGGATTCATCTTTTAATTTTGCACTGTAATACCTCAGGTATTCTGACCTGTGGAACTATGAATATGCACCTGTAAAATTTGTTCAGGAATCTCTCATTGAGGAGTATGAGAAACCATCACAAGATACAACTATTTGTTTTCAAGAAGAGAGGAAAGTTTTAATTGATCTTTTTTCTCTTTTTTTATAAATTTGTATAAAGTTTTGTCCAGACTGTATTTTCTGTTGCTGACTAATTTTGTGCATATAATCCTATTGCATACTCAATAATAAATCTGTTCTTTCCATTCTTGTTATTATGAGGGTCTTTTTGTATGGTAGATTTTTCCTCTCATAGTTATCGATATAATTGATTCTAAAAATTAAAACCCAATGAAGATTACTTGAAAATTTATAGTTATATAAATCTTATCCACCAAGAAGATTGATAGGTAAGGATAAATGGTATATATAAAAACCATTAAAACTGTCCTATTTGAATAAGAATACTAAAGTACCATGGTAAATGGGATTTCCGTACCTTACATACAATTGATTTAAAAACATATACCACAAATTACATCATAATTAGAAAATTCACAGCATAAGTAATATACTTCTTTACTTTTATAAAAGGTTATTATAACTCCATTTTATTAGTAAGCACACCAAGTTTATACTGGACATACCACCTTATAACATACTACATGTTAAAGTCAATCCTATTTATATTTGGATACATTCATCCCAAAGTTCCTGACTTTCATATCCAATGGAGACTGGTTACTTTTTAGACCTGTTGCATATTGTGGAATATTATATACCTAGCCTTTTAAATATATAACACAACCTATTAATAACAAAAAGATGACTGTATTGCTGACCAGAGTAAGAAGAGTGATGTTTCTGTAGAGATTGGGCAGAGTCTTGGGGTGGAGAGCTAAGATACAACTTACTGAGGATTGAAATTTGAGTTGAAGGCAGTAGTTCCAATGATGATGGGTTTGATTAGGATTGGATACTAACCATGACATAATAATATTTTATTGTGTGTGGAACTGGGGATTGAACCGAGGGGCATTCTACCTCTGAGCTATACTCCAAGCCCTATTGTATTTTTATTTTGAAATAGAGTCTCACTGGGTTGATGAGAATCTCTCTATTTGCTGAGGCTGTCCTTGAACCTGTGATCCTCCTGTCTCAGCCTCCCAAGTACTGGGATTACAGCTGACACAATAATCTTGTGTCAATTTGTATAAACCCATTCCCTCTGGTTTGTCCTCTAGAAATCTCCAGTGATGATTATTAATGCCTAGAGAGTATTAGTTATCTTCAAAGATTTAGATATTGTTTATTTTAGTCAAAGTTGACTCAGTCATCTATAGCAAAAACTATTCTAGAGGCCCGCTTCCTGATACACAGAAAGCCTTTTTTTTCTGTGATAACACAGGGCAAAAGGGTACAAGGAAAGCTCTAGAGGCCCTTTTATAAAGGCACAATTTCACTCCTGATAATTTTGCCCTTATGAACTTATCATTTCCCAAAGGCCCTACCTCCTAATAATTGCACATGAGGAGTTAGAATTGAAACATGAGCTTTGAGCAGACACAATTCATTCTATAACATCATTCTTAACTGTGAACCCACATTAAAATCTTTCAGGGGTGCTATGAACAGATGACTGGACCCTTTGCCAGACTACTTCATGTAGAATTTCTAGAGGAGAAGGCCTCTCAACCATATTCTAAGTATTCCCTAAATGATTGCAGACTTAATGGAAATATGCATACATGTATAGAATAGTCTTTTCTGAACTCTGAGTGACAATGGGGTGTAAATTAGCCTATTTTCCATTACTATAAGGAAATACCTGAGGATGGTAACTTTATAAAGGAACAAGGTTGATTTAGCACATGGTTCTGGAAATTGAACTGCATGGCACCAGCATCTGTGGGGAGATGCTGTAACAATGGCAGGAGTGCATGGGAGGGGGAGCTCACATGATGAGATAGGAAATCAGAGAGTGGGGAGGGGCCAGTCTTGCCAATATAATACATTAATTTTTTTTCAGATGGTAGTGAGTACCCTAGGGACCTACAACTGAAATTTACCTTTTAAAATCACCACCACTTTTTATGTCAATAATGAGGGGTAAGCTTCTAACACATAAACTTTTGGGTAATAAACACCCAAAACATGGCAAAATGTTTTGTACTTCTATGAACAATTCTAGTAGCAAGCCTCATAGTACAGCTATGTTAATAATCATAACTATTGGAATCAACCTAAAAATGATCAAGTGCAGATGATGTATCTATTTTGACATAATGATACTAGGGATCATTCTTGTCCTTTATAAGCATGCCATTCTACTTTTCTAGAGTATTACTCTAGGAGGAAATACTGAAGCACCAAAAATTCTACACAACATATGGACAAGGTTAAAACGTAGCAAATAATGATTGACAAAATTTCCAGCCATTGACATAACCTTCAGCTAATACCCTCCCTCTGCTATTCACTTCATGTTGCCTTCTCCCTTTTACCAACTTTGAGCTTCTCTAGGCTGCCATTAGGGAGAACAGTGCATGTGTAGCATTTTTCCATATGTGTATTGAACCATGACTCCTTCCATTATCTTTGAGATAGCCTTAAGATTCCATCTGCCTCTCATTTTCCAAATGTGAACCAATTATTTCTATTCCTTCTGTCTCTACACATTGATTTTTTAAAGAAACTATCAGATTGAGAGAAGAGAAATATACTTGATAGCTATAGATATCAATTCCATTCATGTTATGTTCCTTTTCCTTGTCTAAGAATGCCAGGCTACCCATAAAAGCTATTAGGACAGAAAAAAATAAAGCCATACTTGCACTGTGTTTACCGAAATATCTGTATGACTTTATTTATGTGCTTGTTTTTGAAATTCAGGTTGTAAGTTCTTTGTTTATTTAAAAAAACTATAAATTGTGATCTATTTTTCCATTATACCATTTAAATATTTTTCCTGTTATACTTCCTTTAATGAAAATATACCATATAACTGGGTTGGATTCACTCTAATTGTTACTATATTCTTACTGCTAAGTGGTTTTTCCTCTTGTGATTTCATCTCCTATCAATTCATGAATAATTTTCAAAAACTGAGCTCTCATATTAGACAACTTTCTTCCAGTGTAACACCTCATCACCTGCACCACAGGGTGCCCTGGATGCCTGCCTCACATGTCAGGTGGGGCATATCAAAGGCAGAGTTTTTTACTCATCTCAAATGCCTCAATATTCTGCATGCTCAGTATCATTATAAAAGTGTTCAAAGTTCCTACGTCTGGAATTTTATTAAATTAATACTGTTGTTCTTTTATTCTAGTTTTTATATCATTTTTGTGTGTTTGTGACTGAACCCTAGGTTACAAATTTCTCCATGAGGACAATATAACCAGGAAAGCTACAGGATTTCCAAAGGAAAATTGGTAGTTTCATTTTGAGTTACAGAAGAATAAAAAATGTATGTTTATTAATATATAGCTTAAATGTGCTTTCAAAATGTTAATTCCTCACATATCAGAGGAAAGTTGAAAGGAATATCTGGCATGCCAAGGACATTTTGCACTCCTAGCAAAAGTACCTTTCTGACATCTAGGACATAAACAAGCTGCAATTCTAAAGTCCAATCAATTGAATGTATGTTGAGAAGATACTTGGGCAAAAAATTCTATGACTTAAAAACTATGGAGTGAGTAAGGTCAGCGAGAAGGGTGGAAGAGGTAGTTCCAAGGACCTGATGCTCCATGGAAATAATGAAAATCAAGAAAAAGTGTGAGAATCAACTTTGTTGAAAATCCAGAAAAAAGTGAAAGGTGGTCCAACAACAAAGCAAATGCTGAATCCAGAAAAAGGCATGGTTAAAAATGGTTCCCTTCCCAGAAAAGACAAAGAATCCTGCTTGCCCACAGGCTGCCTGAAGCATACAAGCAATGAAGCTTTTTTTTTTCTTTTGAAGTACTGGGGATTGAACCCAGGGCATTCTACCTCTGAGCTACACCCCCCAGCCCTATTTTTTATCCTTTATTGAAACTGGGTCACACGAAGTTGCGGAGGACCTCACTAAGTAGCTGAGGCTGGCTGCGAACCTGGATCCTCCAGTCTCTGCGTCCCAAGTACTGGGATTACAAGCGTGCGCCACCACGCCCGGCTCCAGCCCTATCTTTGATTCTTTATTTTGAAACAGGGTCTTACTAAGTTGCAGAGGGCCTCACTAAGTATCTGGGTTCACAGCAAGCTTTCCTTTTTCTTTTTTAAGCCTGAGAACTCACTCAGGTCTGAAAATTTGTGGGACTAACAAATATTGTAGAGCATGTTCAATACCATAGTCACCAGGGGCAAGAGACTACAATTGAAATGAACAATAGAATTCCAAACATCTCGAAGGAAAATCTGAGACCTGTCATCCCAGTACTTGGGAGGCTGAGAAAGGAGGATTGCAAAGCTGATGCAGGCACACAGCAACTTAGCAAGACCATATTTCAAAATAAAAAATGAAATAGAGCTGGGGATATAGCTTAAAGGTAGAACATCCTTAAGTTCAATCCCCAATAATTAGTTCAATATTGCTAATTATCCTGAGGAATTTAGAATATCACATGCATGACCAAAGTAAGAAGCATACTTAAAAATGACTGGATGCCCAAATTTTTCACTTTGTCTGAATTCTAATACAGTACACACAGGAAGCGAAGGTAAAGGCAGAGATTTAAGTGGCCTGGCTCAGTGTTAAAGGAGTCTTCATCATAGAACCATTCTGCAACGGTTAAGAAAGATTCTTTTCTGTTTCTTTATTTAATCACCCTCGCCCTTACCCTCGGTCTCTCCCACAAACATACCTACACACCCCTCTCTGGCATTCAGAGAAATAATTTTCCAACCCTACCTAAACAAAAACCTAAAAGAAAAGATACTTAAGAGTCCATGAATGACAAAGAATGTAGGCTTACTCTTCAATTACAAAGAGACAAAAAATGAAATTATGAGGGGGAAAGATGTGTATAGGTATTTCTCCAAAATCCTACAGATGACCAAATAAAAAAGGACCTGAAAAGATATCATTAGTCATTAAAAAATACAAATCAAAACCAAACTGAGAGATGACTTCTTATCAACTGGGATGGCTGGAAGGAAGGAAATCATAAGTGCTGGTAGTAAATATGTAAAAAAAATGGGAAGCCTCATACACTGCTAGAAAAAATATGAAATGTTTCAGCTGCCATGAAAAACACTGGAGGTTCCTCAAAATGTAGTTAGGCATTAGGATTACTATATGATCTCGATTTTTTTTTTTTTTGCGGTACTGGAGATTGAACCCAGGGGCATTTTACCTCTGAGCTACACCCCTAGCCATATTTTTATTCTTTATTTTGAAACAGCGTCTCGCTAAGTTGTGAGGGCCTCACTAAGTAGCTGAGGCTGGCGGCGAACCCGGATCCTCCAGTCTCAGCCTCCCAAATTCTGGGATTACAAGCGTGCGCCACCATGCCCAGCTGATCTCTCGATTTCATTCCTAGATATAAACCAAGGGGAATTGAAAATGAGTACTCAACGAAGTCCCAGCACATTCACCTTTTTAGAAGCGCTATTTACAGTAGTCAATGGGTGGGTAGAAATAACCCAAATATCCGTGAATGGATAAATTTATGGTAAATATACATAGATTATTGAGCCATATATAGCAATAAAATAATGCTATGATCTGAATGTTGGTGTCTGTCTCCCCAAAAATCCATATGTTGGAACCAAATGACCAGTATGGCAGTATTTAAAAATGGGAATTCTGGGAAGTGATTAGGTCAGGAGACCTCCTTTCTTATGAATGGGACTGGTGCCCTTATAAAAGAGTCTCAAGGAAACTTCCTACATGGGCAAAGTACTGATAGGTGCAACGATGTGGATGGATCTCAAACAAAAAAATAAACTAAGTGAAACATGCAACACAGTATGTCAAGAATTGCATGATTCCATTTATAAAATGTGCACAATAGGTAAATCCATAGAGTCAAAGGGAAAATAGATTAATGGTTGCTAAGGACTGGAGGATGAGGGAATGAGGAAGATCTGCTTAATGGGTACAGAATTTTATTTGGGGATGATGAATATATTTTGGAACTAGACACAGGTGGGTATTGTACAATAGTGTAAATGTAAATGTATGGAATATCAGTGACTACTTTAAAAAGAAATTAAAAGCTACTAATTTTATGTTATGTGAATTTTATCAAAGTTAAAATAAATGTAAATAATAAGTTATTAATGTCTAAATGTGCAATACTGGCTTTTGGAAAATAATATATTTGTATATATTTATTTATATATAACATTTTATAAAATAAAAATATATATTTCTAGTTTTCAAAGTTATCACCTTTACCCAGAAGAAGATTCAGCAATATTTATCAATGAAGAAGGCACTGACTTAAATCTGTATAACAAATCTTATTACACCACCCAGATTTCTTTGATTATTTTCATAACTTGCCTTTCTCATGCGGAGGCCTCAGATCTCTTTTACATTTTTTATTCTAAAATGGTATATGAGTCCAAACCCTAACTATTTTGGGGGATCACTCCTCACCAGATACTTCCATGTGTATGTATAATGCATATGTTGAAAAATTTCTGTTTTGCATTCTCTTGTTAATCTGTCTTTCACCATTCTAATTTATAGGGTCCCAGGCAGAGAACCTAAGATGAGTAGATGAAAAAGTTATTTGTTTTTGTTTTTACTTCCCTACAGTTTCAACTGATATGCATTACCTTGTTTAGTATTTTAACAGGATAGTATTTCAATACTGACCTGCTATATTTTAATAATATTTATCTGATGGTCTTTCACCTTTTAAGTTAGTTCCTGGAGTCAACGTCTTAAGGAACAAAAGTCATTTAGCAAATGAGGGGGCACTAAGAAAGTGTTCCATGAATTAATGCATTTGATTTTATTCAACATGAAATGTTTAAAGAACTGTATATTTGTAGAAAAATAAATATTTGATTATTACTCTGCTATGGTGAAATGTGGTTTGTTCCCTCCAAAACTCATGTTGAAATTTAATCCCCATAGTGAGGTATTAAGAGAGTAGAAACAATTCAACTCTCATGATTAGGATTGGATAAGGTCATTACCATGATTGAATATTGGTGGCTATGGAAGAAGAGAGAGAGACCATAGGATATAAGACGCAGATACACACTCCTTATGTCTTGCTATGTGATGCCCTGCATCAACTTGGGACTCTGCCATAAGAGAGCTACCCCAGATGAAATCCCATGACATTAGTCCATCAGAAGCATAACTCAAAGTAAACTTTCTTTCTTGATAAAGTAACTTGGCCTTGGTAGTTTTTTAGATATGGGCAAAAATGGACTAATAAAGACTGTAAATGAATAGTTAATTTAGAAAACATTTATATAATGATGTATCTAATATCAGAAATTTCTGTAAATTAAAATCCCTGTTTCAGGACTTTTTTCTCAGCAATGAAAAGTAATATTAATGTCAGTGGGTGTTCATACTCATTGGAATAAACTAGCTATATCACCTATATTCCTGCACTTACTCTTTATAGAGAATTTCCACATTTTATTCAATTTCTCTTTCCAACTATTTTTCTTACCTGATAGTTTGTTTTATTAGAATCTACCAAGATTATTTCAGCCAAATGACTGATAATTCCATTCATATTAATCAAAACATCCAAATGAATATGTTGAGTAAATATTTGAGATTATTTAATCAATAGTTAAATATTTTTACACAATTTGTCTGAGCTTTTCTTTTTCTCTGCTTTCTCCCCCTTTAGAATTTTTTAACCATTACCCAGTGAAAACTCCAGGTGATTCAGTGCTACCCTCATTATTCATGGAAACAGAAGCAAAGAAAACTAAAGGAGCTTTTGTTCTTAAGCAGTCAAAACAAGATATGCCAACAATAGTTACAAAGCAATGGATTCAGTACTAATTAAAGATTTAGAGGGTCTTTGTGAAGCTGTTATTCTTCAGAAATGCTTAATCCTTCCAGCTTTTTTTCTTTCTCATAAATTCTATAGTTCTGACTTCTGTCAAGTGACATGTAATATCTGAACCTGCAGAAAGTTTCTAAGCTAAGAATGAAACACAAGCTCCCTTTCCATGATTCTTCACCTATATTGCAAGCAAAC
Source organism: Glis glis (assembly GCA_004027185.1). Lineage (NCBI taxonomy): Eukaryota > Metazoa > Chordata > Mammalia > Rodentia > Gliridae > Glis > Glis glis. The sequence continues at coordinate 40,608 of PVJS01004927.1, read as the reverse complement.
CTCCTTTCTGCTGCATATAGAAGCACATAAAGGCATCAGTTTAATAAATTACTTTTTATTGAGCCTCTGTTAGTACAAGATTATGCAATTAAATGGTTTAGTGCATTCAAAGTATATGAAATGGTTTTATACTCTTTTCTGTGCAAAGGTGTAAAAAAGTAAGCATCCAAGGTTAATTACTGGAAATAGTAAAAGTAGTATTTTTAGTAGAACAATATTTTGTTAAGCAAGACTAAATCATGTTTATAACTCATTGTGACCTTATTTTATAATGTTACACTTAAAGGTTACCATACAAAATGTAATTACCAACTTCCAGAGGAGGTTTTAGGAACTGTTATATCTTAGCATCAATGAATAAACTGCTGAAATATTTGTTTTCTGAAGAGCAAAATGCATTTATATTATGCTATTAGATCAACAATAAGAATAATGGCTGTGTTTTTGCCAGGTTTAACATTTGAGAGGAAAGTATTATGTTTAAGCATAGGTCTGGGTAGCAGAGAAACACAGGATAGAAAAAAAAAACATATGTTTGGAATGCTTCAAATAATTTTCTAATTACAAAAGTATCTTAAAGCTTCTCCATTTCTTTCTCTTTTTGAACAACTTTGACAACTTGGAAGTTTTTCTGGTTTGTCTAAAATTTAATCTATACCATGAGAAATAAGTCCAGTCAATGTGAAATTTGGCAGGGCCTATTATCACTGAGCTACTTCTTGGATTAACCTCTGTAGTGTAATGGAGACTGTAAGACCCTTGGGAGTGACAGTTACCACAGTGACAGGAGAACACCTGGTTATTGGCATTTCATCCTTTATAATAGATGCCCAAACAGGTCCCCGGACACCTGCAGAAATTACTAGGGTGTGTTAGACCATGACAGTTGATAAATTATTACCAGACACAACATGGAAACAGGTTTCTAAGCTTTACTATCATCCTTGTGGGGAAAAAAAGTTTCTATTTGCCTACTGTGAGAAAAGTGTAGAAAAGTATTCTGAAAAATATATTCATATGACAATCATATAATGTAAAAATTAGAAATGTCCAAAAGTAGCAAATATAATAAAATTAATGTCCGTTAAAGAGATACGTTTGAATATTTGTTTTAATGCACATGGACATAATGCAGCTAGAAGTAACTATATAAAATTTTAAGCAGAAAATAAAACAATATTATAATAGCATTGGGACTAATTCTATATTTTAATTGTATGTAATACAAAACACAAGATTGACTTCCATATATTCACAGTAAACAGGTTCTAGGATGATATTTCCATTACTATAAAGCAAAATTTAATAGCAATGAAGGTTATTGAGTGTCCACATAAGACACTGTTAAGTATCTGGATCCTTAAACAAATATTTCCAAGCATGAATACATAATGTTTATGGGAAAACTTTAGTTTCTTCTCCACTCTAGAACTGATACTCAACACAGAATACTTTTGTGACCAAATGTGTGGGGTTTTATTCATTTCAATTCTCATATTCTCTAAACACAAAAATGGGATATCATAAAATTCAATTCAAACACTAGTTATAAGCCGGGCATTGTGGCTCATGCTTGTAATCCCAGTACTTGGAAGACTGAAACAGGAGAATCACAGGTTCGCAGCCAGCCTCAGCAGCTTAATGAGGCCTTCTGCAATGTAGTGAGACCCTGTTTCAAAATAAAAAAAATAAAATAGGGCTGGGAGTGTAGCTTGGAGGTAGAATGCCCCTGAGTTCAATCCACAGTACCACACACACACACACACACACACACAAACGAGTTATAATTACCACAGACTCATCAGATCAAGAACACAGTCCCATAACTCTGCCCTCACTTCAAACACCCATTACAAGTCCCTAAATTTTACCTATGTTTCTAACTGGTTAAAAATCGGGGTTCTCCTAACCCCCTCTTCAGGTTCAATTATTTGCTAAGAGAATACAAGCCAGGCATGGTGGTGCACGCTTGTAATCCCAGTACTTTGGGAGGTAGAGACCGGAGGATCCGGGTTCACGGCCAGCCTCAGCTCTCTCTCTCTCTCTCTCTCCCTCTCTCTACTTAGTGAGGCCCTCCGCGACTTTGTGAGACCCGGTTTCAAAATAAAGTATAAAAAATAGGGCCAGGGGTGTAGCTCGGAGGTAGAATGCCCCTGGGTTCAATCCCCGGTACCGAAAAAAAAAAAGAGAATACAAAACTCAGGGAAACACTTTGCTCTCAGTTTATTATGTGATAAGCGACATGATAAATGATACTGGCAAAGAACTAGATGAAGATGTACATAGGGTGAGGTCCAGAAGGGTCTTGAGTGCCAGACTGTCTGTCCCCACAGCATTGTGAACAGTACATACCCTCCTGTCATGTAGACGTGTTTACCAACCTAGAAGTTCTACAAACTCCATAGTTCAGGGAGTTTTAGAGACTCTCCATGAACTAGATATGATTGATATAAATTTAATCTCCAGTCCCATCCTCTTCCCAGAAGATGGGAAGAGGAAATGAAGTCTAAGCTTATGACCAGCCCTTAACCAATACCTGGATAATAGTAGTTCTATTGTAATGGTTTGGATTTAGAATGTCCTCCCTACCTCATTTGGTAGTCAAGGCTGCCATGTCAGAGGTGGCTTGGTTGCTTGGGAGATGACTGTGGACAGCATTTCCCAGGCCTGCATCTGCAGCTTCCTGCCAGTTCTCTTTCCCCTCCTCCTTGAGCTGATAACATACTATCCCATTTTCCTCTCTGCTTCCTGCCATCATGCCCTAATGATTTGGAGCCTGACACCTGCTTGGGATAAAATGGACTGAAATATTAGAACTAAAAGCAAATAACCATTCCATTCCTCTAAGTTGTGGTCATCAGGTATTTTGGGTCATAGCAGTTTTACTCAGATCCATTGTTATAGATATCCTCCAGGAAGCCACCAGTATTGCATTGATAAGAGAGGGCTTTTGCAGAGCAAAGGTCAGAATGCTTCGATGTAAAAAGGGTATTAGTTGTAGAATAACTGCTGATATTTAGATGTACAGTTTACAAGAAGCAAACTGATAACTATTTTATTATTTTGATGAAATAGTTGTTTTACCAAAGCCCCACAAATCTACAATTTTTAAAACAGTGTGGCCAATTTTCCAATTAAGCCTGAAACAATTAAAATATAAATTTTATTTTATGGTTTATAATGTTTTGCCAGTAACTTAGAAAGCTTAATGAAATATTCAATTTCCTAAAGAAATATAATTTATCAAAACTTATTAAGGTAGTAACAGAAAATCAGAACTCATCTAAAATAATTAAATGAAATTAATCAACATTTAACATTTACCTCTCTCAAACAAAGCCCACATATATGTAAAACTATCTGAGCCTATATAGGTTATAATATTTAAAAAAATAAATATGTGGATATTTTCAAATATTCTGCCAATGTAGACAAAATGGGGAAACTATTTCTTCAATTTATTTAAGAATTTTATTTGTAATATGAAAAGATAAAATGAGTGTGAGAAAAGTAATTAGGAAACAATGCAAATTTAAGCTCATCAAGCTCAGTATAGTATGTGGAAAATATACATAAACAAATTGACTTCAGCCTAGAAAAACAAGGATAGCTTTACATTTGAAATTGCCTAATAAGCCGGGCATGGTGGCGCACGCTTGTAATCCCAGTACTTTGGGAGGTGGAGACCGGAGGATCCGGGTTCGCAGCCAGTCTCAGCTCTCTCTCTCTCCTCTCTCTCTCACTCTCTACCTAGTGAGGCCCTCCGCAACTTCGTGAGACCCGGTTTCAAAATAAAATATAAAAAAATAGGGCTGGGGGTGTAGCGCGGAGGTAGAACGCCCCTGGGTTCAATCCTCGGTACAGCAAAAAAAAAAAAAAAAAAAAAAAAGAAATTGCCTAATATACCATGCTATTAGTTTTATGACTAGGAAATTGAGAAATGTATTTGAAAATATTCAATATTCTCTCATAATAAAATTTTGTGTCACTCTATGACTAGAAATGGACTTTATTAGCCTGCTAAATGGTCTCTCCCAGAGAACATGCAAGAAGAATCTTAAATAAAGATGAAAACTGGAAATGTTTATTGAGAAAAATCAGGAATAAAACCCAAAAATATTCCACACCTGACTTTTTAAACTACAGTTTATTTTCCACATATGCACAATTTATGCTTTAAATATATTTAGTAGAGTCTTGTCATAGTAAACAATTGGATAAAATATAAACATCCATCAAGCTATTGACTGAAAATACATTTTCTCTCCCTGAAAATGTATGAAGTCATCCCTCAGTATCTAGAGAGGATTGGTTCCAGGTCCCTGTGGATACCAAAATCCAGATACCCGAGTACCTTTATAATAAAGATGTAATATTTGCATATATTCTGTGCAATCTTACCATATGATTTATCATCCTAGATTACTTATAATACATAATACAACATAAATATTTGCTATTCTATATTGTTTAGGGAATAATGACAGAGAAAAGAAGTCCATACATGTTCAGTAGAGAGAATTTTTTGAATATTTTCTATATTCATAAAACATTCAGTTGATCGAATCTTCATATGAGGAAACTGGGGTATGGAGGTCAATATAATACATTCATTCAATATATTATACACAAGATTTTCATAAACATAGCACTGAGAAAATATAGAAGCCTCAGAAGTATATATACAGGGTAATCTCATGATAAAACTGGTAACATTGTTAATCTTGAAAATATATAGAGTAAAACTATCAAAAATGCACAAGAATAATTAAAACTAAATTTAACACAGTAGTTACTTCTAGGAAAGGTAAGGTGAAATAAATTAATTTGGGGGGAGTACAAGATAGTACCTAAACTTTATTGGCAATGTTGTATTTTTAAACTGTTATTGAGTCATAATTATTCTTTATGCTATTCTTTATTCTTTCATGTATAGAATAAACAAACATTGTTAATACACTTAAAATAAAGAATGAACACTGTTTTCATAGGCTTAGACTTCAGTTATATAATATTATTACAAAACTCTAGCAGGATAATGAAATGCATACATTTTTATATAGAGCTATATGCGTGCATGTGCATATGTGCATGCATGTACACAAAACAGGTCCACAATCAAATGATAGAAATAATTATAAAGACATGGAGGAAATGTGTTATATGGAGAAATTAATGGATTTATTTTTGGGGCTATGTATGAATATAAGCCTAAAGAACATATTCTATAAATTTATAAAAATATTCTAAGATGTAACTCCCTTGCTAATAATTCATTTAGCTATTTCCAAATCCTTGAAGAATAGAACTATAGCTATAAAGATTTTACTTAATAATCATAATGCTGAAAGCTAAAAAAACTAAAAAGTTATTTATAGAAGCACAATGGTTCTGTTTATGTTTCAAGTTTATAGCATGAAATAAATGTTAAAGCCCTGCCACAGTTTGAAGTAAAAGTTTCCAATCCCACATAATCGAAAAGCAATTCACAATGATTTTAGATTAGTTCATATCATATTCATATTGAATTATTCATATTGATAAGATATGAAACATTATATACCTTCATTATGGGTAGTAGCTGAAATAAAAAGCTTCATGAATTATCTGAAACTCTTAGGAAAACACATTCTGCATTTTGCAATTTTGTTTAGAGCTAATGATTTGGCTAGGATTCATAGCTTTCTTATAGGAATTCACAGATTTTAAGCATCCAAATCTGCAAAATTACCACATTTCATGCATATTGCCCAACTAAGAAAGTCTGTCCCTCTTCAATCTGGCATGCTTATCTGTGATCTGGCAGATGGATTCTACCCACAGGCAGAGAAAACTTTATTTTAAAAATATAAATTAATTAAATCAAATTTAAAATTTTCATCAGGTTACAATTTTTATTGAGTAATTGTGTTAGCAATTTATTTTTCTTGTTAAAGATAATTATAGCTAGATGTTCATCCATTTGATTGATATTGCAAAGCAGTTTTGTTATCCTTGATTCTTTCTACTATTTCTATATTCTCAACTTCATTGATTTAGGCTTTTAAATTTTTCACTCAATAATGCCTTGTTGCTTGCTTTGAGTTACTTTTAGGTAGAAACATAGATTATTGATTTAAGATGCTTATTTTCTAATTTAATCATTTCATGCTACTTTTTTAATTGACTACTATTTTAGCAGTATCGTACAAAAATGCAATTGAGATTATGTTTTTTTTCTACAAGACTTCCTTTTTTACTTAAACGTTAGGTAGGATATTTTGTAAATTTTCAAATATTTGAGGATTTTCTAGGTACCTTTATATAATTAATTACTATTTTACTTCTCATGTTTTTCAAAATATATTGCATTGTTCCAGTTCTTTCACATTTGGTATGTTTGTTTTATGGCTCAGAATATAGCTTATATTGGTTAATATTACAATTGAGCTTAAAAGAATGTGTTTTCTGTCATTGTTTAGTGGAGTGCTCTGTAATGTCAATTAGGTAAAGTTCATGATTGTGTTCTTCAAGTTTTCTATAGATTTTGCTATCTATTTTCTATCAATTACAGAAAGAGGAATGTTAAATTCTCCACACCAAGTATTTTTGTTTCCCTTTTTTAGCTGTAGTAGTTGTGTCAAATATTTAGCACCTCTTTTGAAACTCTCTGTGTACATCTTTGTGAACTGATCCCTTTATCATTATACAACATCCTTGACAACTGGTAAAATAATTTGCTTTGAAGCAAACTTTGTATGATACTAATATACATAGTCCATATTTATTTCACTGATGGATGGATAATTTGAATGGATTTATTGGTTGGTAACTCCAGACAGGTGGCACATGGCTGGAAGAGGTATGTCCCTGAGGGTTTGGCCTTGGGGATGTTATCTCTCCTTGGTCCCTTTCTCTCTCCTTTCTGCTTCCTGACTACCATGAGATGATGCCACCATGATGTTCTGCCTTGGAGCCAGCCAATCTTGAACCAAACCTCTGAAACCATAAGCCAAAATAAACCTTTGCTCCTCTTCTTAGGTATTTTTGTCACAGGGACAAAATAGAGGAGTAATACACCTTCTTTTCTACAGTGTCTTTATGTGAGAGACTGTGCTAATCTAGCAGGGAGTTAAGCTGGGTTTATTCTTACTAAGGTAACCACTAAGGTGGTCAAGGTTATTATGTCATTGCCTTCAAGTTCCTTTCCTATTAGCTTGAGCTTAAAGTGAAGACTGAGTTTCCTAAAGGTTTTCTTAGTATTTTCCTTTCACCCTCAGCTCTCAAGATTCACTACTCACCTGAACCTTAGGGAGAATAGTTTTCCATGTTCATTTCATTTCTTTTTTATGTGTTATTTTGTATTTTGCTTGTTTGTTTTTAGCTCATGCTTGTTATGCTGCAGGGAGGGGAACAAAAGTGCTCTCAATTGTCTTACTTCATCTTTATTTTTAGTTATTTCATGTCATTTGGATGTTAAGGATGGGTCTTTTTCATTTATTTATTCAACTGATTGCCATCTCCATAGGAGCCAACTCTACTTGAACCTACTTGAGTCTATTTGTGTGTGTGTGTGTGTGTGTGTGTGTGTGTGTATAGTACTGGAGATTGAACCCAGGGACATTCTAACTCTGAGCTATGAGCCCCCCAGTCCTTTCTTTTTTTATTATTTTTAATTTGAAATTGGATCTCGCTAGGTTGATGAGAGTCTTACTAAGTTGCCTAGGCAGGACTGGAACTTGCAAACCTCCTGTCTCAGTCTTCCAAGGATTGAGATTACAGGCATGCACCACTGCACCTAGCTCTACATGAATTTTTAACATAACCTATGTCATTAAGTGATGCTTGATCCTTTCTAAAGTGTAGGTATCTATTAATTTTCCTGGTGCCAAATGGTTAACTATTATTTCTCTTATGTTAGGATTGTTTTATTATTTTTCTTTTCATGTCATTATCTCCAATGACTTATTTAATTTTGTTTTATAGGGGAAAAGAGACTGAAAAATTATCTGTGCCTTTCCTGCCATTAAATCCTTTCCTTTTTTCCCCACATCCGTTCCCCAAAGGGAGGCTTTCTTTGATATCTTTGGACTTGCAATGTTTTTCATGTGAGCAAATGTAAATGCATGACATGGGTGGCGTGAACAATAGGAACTTATTTTCTCATGGTTTTGGAGATTTGCAGGTCGACATCAGAGTGCCTTTATGCTTGGGTCCTACTGGGGTCTCTCATCTTGCTGAGTCCTCACATGGTAGAAAGAGATAAAGAAAACTGCCTAGTGGTTCTTCTTCTATCAGGGCATTATTCCTATTATGAGATACCCACCCTCATGACCTCATCTAACTCTAAAGACTTTCCCAAGAGCCTCGTCTCCAAATACCTTCTCACTGGGGAATTAGAACTTTAACATAGGAATTTTAGGTGATCCCATTCAGTCTATCCATTGTCTAATAGTTTAAACAAGACCAGCTGGCATTCATAGAAAGAATGGTGTCATCTTTGAAGTTATCTGTGATTTAATTTTACTAACAGTGCTTAGTTATTCATGGATGCAGAACATGCTCAGAGTTGCTCATAAGCATGATTCGTATGGTAGACCTACGCTATGGTTTGGATCTGGAATGTCCCCACCAAAAGCTCAAGTGTAAAAGATTCAGTCCCCAATGCAGCAATGTTCAGAGGTGGGGCTTTAGGAAAGGGATTGGATCATGGGAGGAGATTGAAACTGAAGGCAGGTGGGGAATGGTTGGAGAAAGTAGGTCACTAGGGGAGTATACCCTTAGGGAGTATACCTTCTCCCTGGCCCATTCCTCCCTCTTTCTGCCAAGAGTTGCCAAGTCTTTGCCATTATGATTTCTCTCAGAGCAGTGGAGCTGGCCGACCATGGCCTGAGACCTCTGAAACCAAGAGCAAGAACATTTTTTTCTTCCTTTAAGTGGTTTCTGTCAAATATTTTTGAATTAAAAGTAGTAAACTTCTTTTTAATTCTCTTCAATTTATATGTGAGAGATAGAAGTAATAAATGTGTTCTCACTGAACTTACAAAGTTCAAGTATACAAAACAAACCAATTGCCAAGAAAGAAGTTTGTCTGTAGAATAAACAAATGTACACATGCCTGTAGACACACACTGAGGGAAGAGAGTAAATTGAGTAATTGAATTTTTAGGAAAATAGAATTTTGAGATTTGAATTAATTAATTATATGCATTATTTAAAGGGATGATTGATGACATTAATAAATGAATAAGTTAATTTAAGAAGCGTATAATCAATTATTTTTTACTTGAAAAATATGGCATCTTATAGCTTTATTAATTTTGTATTAGCACTGATATTATATTTATAGACCCTTTTGTATGATACATCTTAGTTTCAAAAGAATAGTTCCAAGTAATTTTTAAAGTAAAATAAATTTTTATATAATGTATGGAATTTTTAGTAGTGCCTCTCACAGATACATTTATTCATGCCATGAAGTAAACAATATTTATACAAGTGTTATATACCATGTTCCCATTTAACATAGCTTGCTTTCATTTACAAGCAGACTGACATTTCATTTCATGTGTACTACAAGTAAATTTTGTTAGTGATGGTGATGAGAAAGTGCAGGCCTCACACATTTTCAAGCTTGACTTTTTTTTACCAGCATTCCTGATTTTAAAATGTTGAAGCTCAGCTGGGCATGGTGGCACACTCATGTAATCCTAGTACTTGGGATGCTGAGACAGGAGGGTTGCAGGTTTGAGGTCAGCCTCAGCAACTTAGCAGACCATCAGCAAATTATTAAGATCCTGTTTCAAAAATAAAATAAAAAAATCAGGGTTGGGGGTGTAACTCAGAGGTAGAATGCTCCTGGGTTCAATCCTCATACACACATAACACTAAAGGGAGATAGGGATAAACATATATGAGTGTGTATTTGTATGTACACTATAAATAAACTTTCCATTTCTATGCATGGTCAGTTCACAAGACAGGTGTTTAACATCTTCTAGACTGAATGTACTATCTGCCATCCTTAATTCCAAATTCACGCAAGAGGAGAGTATATGATTATACTTGACACATGTTGTTAACACTGACACTGCCCTATGCAGAAAATTAAAACAGCTTCATAATCTAGAGATATTGATGGTAAGAACTCAGTTGTGTGGTTTTGAGGTAGATGATATTAAAAATAAGGGGGTCAATGTAATGACCATTACAGTTTCGATCTGGAATGTCCCCAAAGTCTCATGTGCTGAAGGCTTGGTCCCTAGTGTGTTGTGCTACTAGAAGGTTGTAGAAACCATAGGAGGTGGGACCTAGTTAGAGGAAGTAGGTCACTGGGGGAATGCTTGTGAATGGTATAACTTGTCCCAGCTTCTTTCTCTTTCTGTCCCCCTCCCTCTCTTCCTTCTTCCTGACCACCATGAAATGAGAAGCTCTTTTCCACTATGACCTTCTCCCATGGTGTACAGCATCACCTCAAGGGAAGATTTACAGTAATATGAATACTGTTATGACCATAGACAAATTATTAATTTTCAGAGAAATAGGGATAACTTTATTAGTTATACCAAATATTTGTTTGAGTGAATAACAAAAATTAAAGGGTAAAACTTGTTTGACATTATGCCTGCACATAGAAAATGCTTTCTCTATGTGGATTGTTTGTGGTATCAACAGAAGTACAAGTTACATTAAATAGTAGTTGATGCAAATATTAATCCATAGGATAAGGGAAAGGCACAGGGAAGTTTTAAATGGGTAGTTGGCATATGATTAGGACATTCCACTAACAACAGAATGTGTGTTAATCATGTTGATGGAGACACAACACAATGAGCAGGAAAAAGCATAAGGACAGTAAGAAATATCAGAAATTATGTGATGGATGCCTTAACTATTTTTATATTCTTGCTAAAATTATAAATTTAGTTAAAACAGGAACATTTATTATCTAACAGTTATAGAAGTCAGAATTCTGAAATGGCCTCCCTAGAATAAAATCACTGTAACAACAAGGCCGCATTCATTCTGGAGGCTCACGGGAAGATTCTGTTTTCTACTATCTCACAGCTTTTGTAGGCTCTACACACCCTTGGCTTACGGAACCTTCCAGACGTTTCTGCCTTCCTCTTTTACTTTTAAGGCCTACTGTGATTATACTAAGCCCTCTCAGATAATGCAGGATAATCTTTCCATCTCAAGGTCAGTGCTTATCAACTATAATTCCAATTACAAAATTAATCACCCCTTCCTGTTAAAATAAAATATTCACAAGTTACGGGAATAAGGATGTGGACATCTTTGGTAGTGGGCTAGGGAGAAGGATGTTTTTCCTTCCACCTAAGATAGTGAAATAGTTTGGAAGACTGCAGTTAGGTCAAGAATTAGGACAAAAGGAAGTGTAAATAAGTTACTTAGACCACAAAGGCTCAATAAGTGATTGGCTTTTCTCCTCAAGATATAGATTTATAGCTGGCTCATTCCTACTCACTAATAAGTTAACCATCTGCAACAGAATCCTTTCAAACACTTGTGTCATTTAAACCATGGGTAATAATTGGAATATTGGAACATACTCAGAGATAGATTGAATTGATAATTAGATGACTGTAATATAACCAAGGTTAAATATTGCTTTAAATTTCTAAATCATTGAGGATAAGTATACATCTCAAATATGTAAAAAATAAAATTCAAATAAATTTTCGTCTAGAAAAGTGACCATCCTGTTAAAATATCTCATTATGAGTTGTCAATAACAAGCTTGCTTTTTTGATTCTGAATATGTAAATGCTATTTAATTTCGCCATCTGTTCTCAAAATGATTAAGTATAAGTTAATTGAAGGTAATAATTTTTACAATGTATTGAATGCCAAGATATTCTAAATGTCATCCAGGGAGGATTTATTTCATCTTCCCAAATAATAAATCAAGCAATTATAAAAAAAGTAAAATAATGATTCATAAGCCATGCTACTTTAATGTAATTTTCATTGTTTTATTTCTTCCAAGAATTTTGGGGAAATGGTATTCAGAATTTTACCTAAATCCCTGATATTCTTAGTGGGTTCCTGCTAAGTAAGGCTTCACATGTGCCTCTGGCCTACTCCCATATTTGCCACCTTTTAGAAATAAACATTCACAGCAAAATAGTAAATCTTAATTCTTCTAAAAATGGTCAGCTAAAAGAAAAATAATGTCACTGTTCTTAAGTGGAAAATAAAATCATTTAGATTTATAGGTGGCTATTTTTAAAAATATGTAAATAGCTGAAGTCTGAAGTACTTCAAAGGAAGAAAGAAACAGCTGGGCATGGTGGCGCACTCTTGTAATACCAGTACTTTGGGAGGTGGAGACCGGAGGATCCGGGTTCGCGGCCAGCCTCAGCTCTCTCTCTCTCTCTCTCTCTCTCTCTCTCTCTACTTAGTGAGGCCCTCTGCAACTTCGTGAGACCTGGTTTCAAAAAATAAGTATAAAAAATAGGGCCGGAGATGTAGCATGGAGGTAGAACACACCTGGGTTCAATCCCCGGTACCGCAAAAAAAAAAAAAAAGGAAGAAACAGACCATAACTGACCAACAACAAACAATTCAACCAATAATTATTATGCACTTTCACACACTAGAAATTCTTTTTTAAAATATACTTTTATTGGTGCATTGTAAATTCAAATCATAATGTAGTTTAGAGTGATAGGGACATATATGAACACAGCACTTGGTGAGCTCCCTCCCCCCAGCCTCCCTTCCCATTTCCCCCTTCCCCCTTCCCCATACATGATATGGAGATGGGCATTTCACATATGTACATGACAACAGTGGAAGTGTTTCCTTCATTAATTCTCCCATCTCACCACCACTCTCCCCTAGACCCCTTCCATCACTCCACTGGGGTTTCTCCTCCATTATCTAATGTCCCTCTTGTATCCAGATTACTCCCTAGCTTCTGCATATTAGAGAAAACATACGACCCTTCATTTTCTCTTTGACTTGCTAATCTCACTTAATATAATATTCTCCAGGTCCATCCATTTTCCAGAAAGTGGCATAATTTTGTTCTTCTTTCTTGCTGAGTGGAATTCCATTGTGTATGTATATCCAATAATTTTGTAATCCATTCATCTGTTGATGGACATGTAGGTTGGTTCTATAATTTGGCTATTGTGAATTGTGCTGCTATAATCATGGATAAGTATGTATCACTATAATATTCTGATTTCAGTCCATTTGGAAAGATACTCAGTAGTGGTATAGCTAGATTGTTTGGTGAATTCATTCCCAGTTTTCTGTGGAATTTCCACACTGATCTCCATAGCAGCTGTACTAATTTGCAACTCCACCACAGTGTATGTGTTCCCGTTTCCCCACATCTTCACTAGCATTTATTGTTGTTTGAATTCTTAATTATCACCTTTCTAATTGGAGTTAGATATAATCTCAGTGCAGTTTTGATTTGCATCTCCCGAATTGCTAATGGTGTTGAACATTTTACTAGCTATTTGTATTTCTTCTTTTGTGTCTGTTTAGTTCATTGTCCATTTCTTGATTGGGTTATTTTTTAGTGTTAATTCTTTTAAGTTCATTGTATATTCCAGATATTGGTCCTTTATCAGAGGAGTAGCTGGCAAAGATCTTCTTCCATTCTATAGGCTCTCTCTTTAGACTCTTGATGGTTCCCTTTGATAAACAGAAACTTTTAATTTAATGTCATCCCATTTATTAATTCTTGATTTAATTTTCTGAGTTTTGGGGGTCTTATTGAGGAAGTTTCTACCAGCGCCTATATGTTGGAGTGTTGGTCCTATGCCCTCCTGTAGTAATTTCAGTGATTTAACAGAGAAAATGAATTCCCAGTTCTCATAGAACAAAAATTCTAGTGCTTGGAAACAGGCAATACAAAATAAATAAGCAATATACAATATCAGTAAATAACAAATCTATGATTTTAATCTGGTTATTTTTAGTCAAGACTTTTCTCTTTACATTGAAAAATTTAGGAAAATTGTTGTGGAGAATTTATTTCAACTCACTGCTATATGAAAATGAGACAAACAAGGATTCTAAAGAACTGTGTATGAGTCAGCTTTGCATCTCTGTGACCCGAATACCTGAAAAGAACAATGAGAGGAGGAAAGGCTTATTTGGGCTCACAGTTTCAGAGCTTCAGTCCACAGTCAGTCTGGCTGGCTCCAAAGAAGAATCATCATGGCCTCGAGGCATGGCACAGGAGATCTGCTCTTCTCATGTCAGCTGGGAAGGAGAGAGCTCTAGAGAGAGAAAAATCCTACTTCTTCTAGCCATGCTCCAGATACCTATAGTTACCACCCAGTAAATCCATTCAAATTATTAACCCATCAAATGGATTAACCCATTGATGAGGTTAGAGCCATCAAGCCATCATTATTCAATTATTTCACTTCTGAACATTGTTTCATTGCCATGAGATTTGGGAGGGGATAATTCCAGACCCAAACAATAAAAACTGGTAATATCCTCCTTACTAAGTTATTTTTCTTTTACAAGACTTCCTATTCTTTGTAAGACTCATGAATTAACATCTTGTTTCCTCAATTTTCTCCCCCTAATATTTAATTTTTTGCTACAGCATTGAACATTCAATGTTCTTAAATTTTCATTTATAATAAATGAATAATTATTATATTATTATAAATTATAATTTTCTCATCTTCCTGCAATTTTCTCCTACAATAAATATATTTTGTTCTCTCCTCAGCTTCCGTTCCTAATAATCACATGCATTAGGTGATTTTTTTAAACATTGCTGTTTTTAATTCTCTTTCTTAAATACTATGAACTGTTGCTTTTTTGTCTGTTCTTTGATCTGGTTCTCTCCTCAATTTTACTAGAGCTTATCTTCAATTTCAGAAGATTTAAAATGTCCTTATACTATTAATTTGATTATTACTATACTTCACCTGTGTCCCTTTATGTATATTTGTGTTCTTTCCACATTTGTGTTTTGAATTAGAGATTTTTCTCAAATGTATTTTTTATCAATGTGTGCTTGTCAGTGAGCCATGGAAAAGCTCATCTAAAGCTTTTGTTCAATGGTAATATTCCTTGCATAATGGGCATTATTGCAGAATTATGAATCATGTTTTTTTCTTTCCTCATGGTCTGTGAGTAAATTCAAGTTTTAACAACCTCTTTTGTCCTGTGTGAGTAATATGAGCCTACTAGTGTAGGTGTTCTGGAACTGGGCCAGTAAAAGAGACTATGGATTTCTGTTTTCATAGTCAGTCTCAGAGTGTCTCATGTCCCAACTTACATGTATACTCTGTTGCACGGGGAGCAGTGCTTTTGTAGAGAAAGCACTCTCTTCTCTGTTATTTCACTTTTGCACTCCCCCCAACATCTACTAATATGCACATCATTTTTTTTATCAGAGACAAATTATAAATTATAGGACAATAATCTGAATCTGTTACTTTCAAGTGTTCCAGCTTGTCCACATCTCTCCTCATTCCTTACTTGCCTCTCTATTGCAATGAAAACCTCCTTCCTTGCTCTTTTTGAGGGCAGTTCTCACACTTGTGCTCTGACTCCCCCATATGCTTCCTTAGAACCCTAGAATTAGTAAATATTGCTTGTCATCTGCTTCATCTTCAGAATTTCCCTACCTCTTCTGTATTTCACATCCCAATTCTTCAATATCACTGTATTTTAATGAAAAATGTATTGATCCCACAACTCCTTTCAGGTATTATCTCACCTGTCTTTCATAAAAAATAATTTTTTTTTGCGGTACCGGGGATTGAACGCAGGGGCGTTCTACCTCCACGCTACACCCCCGGCCCTATTTTTTATTCTTTATTTTGAAACTGGGTCTCACAAAGTTGTGGAGGGCCTCACTAAGGGGAGAGAGAGAGACAGGGAGAGAGAGAGAGAGGAAGAGAGAGAGAGATAGAAAGAGAAAGAGCTGAGGCAGACCGCGAACCCGGATCCTCCGGTCTCCACCTCCCAAAGTACTGGGATTACAAGCGTGCGCCACCACGCCCGGCTAAAAAAATAATTTTTAAAGTATAATCAACATTCAGTCCTTGTTCTTTTATCTCTCAGACTAACACTGACAACAGGAATACAGTTTCTTCTATGATGAAGAAAGTTTACTTTATTAATGTAAACTATGAATTATTTTTAATTGCATGGTTGGCCTAATCTGGCATATTGTCATTTATCTCAGTGTGGGCTTAATCTTCACCTTTCTGCAGTCTCTTCCCAGTCATGTCATTATTTCTTTGGAATGCATCTTTCTTTTCATTATATCTTTGAATGATCTTCCTCTTGTATCTTCTCAGAACTTGATGCAGTTGAACATATCCTCATAGGAGCTCAGACAAGCTGAAGAGGTCGGAGATGCCAGGTGTTAGAGCAGCCAAGACCAGCCCAAGGCAAAGCCAACAACCAAGCCTGTAGTTACTTACTGCAATGACGTAAGCAAGAGGCTGAAGAACACTGGCACCTCCCAGCTTCATTTTGAACCCAAAGGAGCAACATGTTGAAGCCTAAGTCAATCAGCAGAAACACAGGACAATCTCTCCGCCAAGGAAACCCTGAACAAAATTCTCCTGCGATTTTACGCATTGGAGGATGGGAGAGGGTCATGGAAAGGGTAGGAATGTAAAAGTACCGAGGCCTGAGGGAGACTGAAGAAAAAATGTCTTCAAGATCTCCCCTGCCCTCTGGTAAGGAGGTTTCAGATTCTCGGAAGGCTCGGCCTCTGGATGGAGACACCCCGGCTAGGGGCACAGACTTCTGGGAGTAATGCTGGCGCTGGCGCCTGCGTCCTTCAGCCAGCCAAGACCCCGCTAGGCACCCCCTTCTGTGTGTGGGGAAAGGAGTCAGCATCCCTCCAACACCTGCAGGATAAAAAACTTTGACACGTTTCATGGTCACAGCTAAAAAAAATCACCCGTAGGTTTTTAACCAGGAGAGTACTCTTTGGTCCTTATTTGTGAAACACAAGCTTCCCAGTTTCCATTATATCAAAATTCTTTTGAGAGATTGTATTGTGCACGCTAATAAATAGCAAAAAGCAAGAACTCTGAAATTTGACTGAGTTCATAGTCCTGTTCTACCTTTTATTAACTTGTAACTCAGGGAAATTGTATATTTCTCTGTCTTGTTTGACTTTTCTATGACCTGGGTAAAGTCACAGTGTAAGAATTTAATTAATTTTCCATGTGTGATGACACACACCTGTAATCCCAGCTACTCTAACAGCTGAGGCAGGAAGACAGCAACTTAGAAACCAGCCTCGCAGACTAGGAAGATCCTGTCTCAAAATAAAAAGACTGGGTATGTAACTCAGTGGTAGAGCACCCCTGGGTTCAAGCCATAATACTGCACAAAAGATAAAAAAAATAATTTAATTAATTTAATGTAGAAGTTTTAAAATATATTAATAGGTCTGTTATATGTTAATATGCCATATTCATATAAGCATTGTCCTTATATTTTCAAACTCCTTATCTTTTGTTTTTAATATTAATAGAATATGAAAGGAATAGTTAAGGGCATTTTCATATATTATTTTTTAATTTTTTGCCATGCTAATTTAAGGAATAAATTAGCTGACATAAAATTAATTGCAAAATTTACAATACATTTATATTATTCCTTTTTTCAACATTTAAGAAATCATTTTCCTTTGAAACTTAATGGAGATGTGATTTCTATGCCTGTGAGTTTGTAAAGGGAAGGTTAGAGAGAGGGAAGTTAATGACGAGTGGAGGTTTGTGATTAAGGTACTCTAGCTTAAATATCTAGAGTTTAATTAGTTTTTTCTCCATGAAGAATGCCCACAGCCGGGCGTGGTGGCGCACACTTGTAATCCCAGTACTTGGGAGACTGAGACAGGAGGATCCGGGTTCGCGGCCAGCCTCAGCTACTTGGTGAGGCCTCCGCAAATTAGTGAGACCCTGTTTCCAAATAAAGAATAAAAAATGTGTACATATGAGATTATACCAACACCATTCTCAGTGCTACATGGGGGTGGGCACCAAGAGCTGTGTGCATGTATGTTAACACCAAACTGATACTCATTGTGATGTGAGACTTCAATGCACCAATAAAAACATATTAAAAAAGAATAAAAAATAGGGCTGGGGGTGTAGCCCAGAGGTAGAATGCCCCTGGGTTCAATCCTCAATACCGCAAAAAAAAGAATGCCCAAAAACTTTTTCCATCCTACTATTATGGAATTGGAAGAATATTAAGCAATGAATACTATACCAAACGATTTCCCCATATGTTATGCTCTTTGTCCTTGTTTCACTCTATATGTCATTCCCTCGCTTTGTGTGTGTGTGTGTGTGTGTGTGTGTGTGTGTGTGTGTGTTTGGTACTGGAGGTTGGATCCAAGGGCATTCTACCTGCAAGCTACACCCCCAGCCTTATTTTATTTTTTATTTTGAAAGAGCATCTAAGTTGCTGAGCAGTTCACTATGTTGCTGCAGCTGACCTCAAACCTGCAATCTTCCTGTCTCAGCCTCTCAAGTACTGGGATTGCAGGTGTGCACCACTGTGCCCAGCTACCATTCCCTCACTTCTAAAAGAAGAAGGAGAACAAACAGAAACTATGGTGAAAGATGGCTGTTATGAAATCTTTCAATATGCAAACTTTTACATATTGAAAACGCATCCTCAATGTGATAGTACACTGTTAGGAGAGGTGGCTTTGGGAGGTGGTTAGGGTGTGAATGAGATTAGTGCCCTTATAATATGGGCCCCAGAGAGCTCCCTTACTCTGTCTACCAAGTGAGGACACATCAAAAATCTTACCATCTAACAACCAGGAAGGAGTCCCTCGTCAGACACAGAATCTTCTAGTCCATTCATCTTGAACTATCCAGACTCCAGAACTGTGAGAAATAAATTTCGGGTTTTTTATAAGCCACCCAACTAATGGTAATTAGTGATAGCAGCCCAAACAGACTGAGGCAACAGCTGACCAATATTTATGGAATGAGCATAATATTGTTTGGTTTATTCATTTATATGTTGGAACATGATTTTTTCTCACTTTATAAGACTAACTTTTAAAAGGTTTTTTGCATATAATATCTAATTTGATTTCTATATTTAAACCTGCTCATATCCATGGATCCATAAACTTTTACAAGTAGAATTATTTGTGTACAACTTTTGGAAACCAGAAAAAGAAGTAAATATTTCTAATACCTTATAGTAAGCAGAATTTTAATCTTTACCCAAGAACTTTCACTTTAATTACATCATTTGGTCACATAAAGAAACTTAATAAATTATACAGATGTAAATAAATTATGATAACGAATTTCCATGACTAGTCATAATAACAACCCAGTTTCTAAAAGTGCTGTGTTAAGAACTCTTATTGCTTTGAAAACTAGTTCAATTATTTTCCTTCTATACTATGCTCTAATTAGAAAGGCTTGCATTTGCAGCTGAAAACAAAGGAAGGTAGAGGATTTCATTTGAGAAAATATTATTCTTGTAATATCTTTGAGCAAAATCTACAGAAAAAATTATATAAAGAATATCCTGTATTATAGAATACATAGTGTTATAAAGTATGTTTTAGTTTTTAAATTTGTTTTTTCCTGTTGAAGAAAGTCCACTTTATTTATTGATATAAAATATGATTTTTTAAATATAATGGTTGGCCAAATTTGTCCTAGTTTGAATGTCCTTAGACATTGATGCTGCTGGTAAGGTCTGAGGACCACACTTACAGAACTTATGTTTTTAAATTTTTACATCATGGAATGAGGGTAATGCTCTGTCTCTTGATTGAGATATGAGTACACATATGTGCTTAATTTGTAAAAATTCATCCAGTGTGAATTTTTAGATGTATATATCAATAAAACTGAAAAGAAAACATAAAAAATATGTCATATAGCTAGATGTGGTGGTATATGCATGTAATTCCAGCTACTTGGGAGGCTGAGGCAGGATGATAAGTTTGAGGCCAGCCTGGGCAACTTATGAAACCCTGTGTCAAAATAAAATAAAAAGATCGGGGTTGGGGGACAGCGGGTGTAACTCACTTGTAGAACCCTTGCCCAGCATGGGTGGAGCCATCCAATCCTCCAATTAATCCTTGGTACTGGAAAAAAAAGAAAGAAAAAAAGCCAAAAAGTTAACATGTTAAGTTTTAAGTTTTTAAGTATTTTAATATGATGAAAGGAAGAAAACAGACACACAGTCTGAAATTTTAACTTATACTCAGTTTCCATTCTGTCATTGAATGTAAATAATTCTGACTGAATAGAACTCTTGACAGATAACCTTTACTGACTTTCATTTAAGTTAGGTACACAAGAAAGGTGCATAGTAATGATAATAAAGTATTCATTTGCATAGCACCTTTGAGCTTAAACAACACTGAAAACTTTTCATTAACACAATTTCATTAGCTCTGATGCAGGGAACAAATATTATGAAAAGGGAAACTAAGGAAAGATAAAAATGTCATTTATTAGGATTATTTTAAAATTTACTTCAATGACTTTTGAATATTCTTACTTAATTAATCAGTGAAAAAAGAAATAGCATATCTTCCAGAATCTAAGTGCATGTGAGCATAAAATTAGATCAATTTTTTTTAAAAACTAGATTAAAATCGCTGGAATCTTTTGAGAATTATACAATTGAGAAATTAGGTATTTAAATAGAATATTTTCTGAGTAAAGCATTATGATATGCTTAAAAATTAGAATAAAAGGTAAAATTCATTTTCCATACTTATTTTTATTCTATAAGGAAATATAGTTGTTTAAATACATTAATATTAGCCGGGCGTGGTGGCGCACGCTTGTAATCCCAGTACTTTGGGAGGCGGAGACCGGAGGATCCGGGTTCGCGGCCAGCCTCAGCTCTCTCGCTCTCTGTCTCCCTGTCTCGCTCTCTCTCTCTCTCTCTCCTTAGTGAGGCCCTAATAGGGCCGGGGGTGGCCAGCCTCAGCTCTCTCGCTCTCTCTCTCTCTCTCTCTCTCTCTTTGTCTCTCGCTCTCTCTCTCTCTCTCTCTCTCTCTTTGTCTCTCGCTCTCTCTCCCCTTAGTGAGGCCTCCACAACTTCGTGAGACCCGGTTTCAAAATAAAGTATAAAAAATAGGGCTGGGGGCGTAGCGCGGAGGTAGAACGCCCCTGCGTTCAATCCCCGGTACCGCAAAAAAAAAAAAAAATAAATAAATAAATAAATACATTAATATTGAAAACAGAATGTTCATTTTTATGGCATTTATGGACTTACAGAAAATATAGTGAAATGATAATAGTCTGTCACTCAAACTTTCTCTTTAGAAGCCACCAGGAAGTAAAGTCAAAAAACTAAAATTTTAAAGCAGGTTGATAATAGGTCACTTGATATCAAATGTTACATTTTTCTTTATTACATTTATTTGGCCATTTCATCAATCAACGTCATTTATATAAGGTTTTGATGATTTCATTTTTAATAATATACTTGACGTGAACAATTTTTATAACATAGACATGACATCCAGTTTAGGTGCTATCACTGGAAGGATTTCACATTTCATGTAGTACAACATTCACCACAGTAAATGCTATAGTTAAAAGTTGAAGACAACACACCTATATACACCTTTTCCGCATAATTTTAAAGGTGCTTTCATTGTGTCACTTGTATTTTTCTGCAAGCAAATTTGGTAAGACTGTATATAAAAGAGAAATTACCACTCAATAGATAAGACGAACACTAACAAGCAAATGAAGTTATTAAAATAGATTTCTTATAACCTTGGTAAAGAAGTAAATGCAAAGTGGTCAGAAACATATGAGCAGTTGGATCCGCTAAAACTATAATATTGCTAGAGAATTCATTACTAAACAATACACAATCTTTATCATTCCTAAGTAAAATCTGTTCCTTTCTTTAATTTCTTTTTTTAAATTCTCTGTTACAATTCCATTCTGGGTTTTATTACACTTTGAGTATTTTTTTAATTTGACATTTTTCAATATAGTACCATAAACTTTTCATGTGCAATAATCTGTGTGAATCCTATAGACATAGGAAAATATTAGTTTTACAAGGTGGTTTTGTTGCAACATATTTTAAACAGTAGGAAATACCCAAACTTACATATTTAATTGTAGCATAAAATTTTCTGTATGCTACTTAATAAAATTACATTTCATATGAATTTGAAGGGAAGGGAAGGAATGCACAGTATCTTCTGCTACAAGTAATATATAATATTCAAGAAACAGTTATATAACTAATTATTGAAAGTTTATTTGGCCTTGGATGAAATTTATCAACTCTGAAAAATTAAACAAGTATTAAAGTTGAACCATCTGACTTGATGTCAACACACTTAGCTGGCAAGTTCTAATTGCATTCATAATGTGTAAACGTTAACCACTTTTGAAAATGGAAGTATAATGACCATTTATACTTTCCCTTCTATTATCCTTTTTTTTCCTGTTAGTTTATATGGCAATGACCTAAATTAAATATCAACATGAATTTCTAGAGTCCTTCCTTTCCAACTACATTGAGTATCAATCATTTTGAGGAAGCACTATAGTACTCTGAGTACCACTTTTAACTTAATTAGCTGTATCTTACTCGAAAATTTCACAACTTCAATGTAGACTTCCATAAATTTCAGAAAGGTCATGCTTTTCCCTGTGTGTTAAACCTTTATATGTTCCAAACTAATTTGTGTTGTGTTTATACATACAGATATTTTTAAAACAGTAAATTTTAGAAGAGAAGTAACAGTTTATTACTGTACACTAGAAATCTTCTGTATTATTTAATATGTCCTTATTTTAAGTGAGTGTTGAACAGAATTTGAGATGTAGTGTGAGGTCATGGTGCCAACAGAAAGTCTCTGTCATGGGTTTCCAAATAGTCAAGCAGAATTTTTTTTTTTTTTTGCAGTAGGTACTAGGGATTGAATCCAGGGGCATTCTACCTCTGAGTTACATCCCCAGACCTATTTTTTATTTTGAAACAGGGTCTCACTAAGTTGCAGAGGGCCTCACTACGTAGCTGAGGCTGGCCACGAACCCGGATCCTCAGGTCTCCACCTCCCAAGTACTGGGATTACAAGCATACGCCACCACACCCGGCAACGCAGAATTTCTTAAATGGGCCAAAAGATATTCTTTTGGTCTAAAATGTTATTAATTTGGAATTTAGTAAGTTTACTGGGGGATATTAAGTTTTCTGATTTAATATCCTTATATACTAATGTCTACAGGAATTAAAGAAAAAAGTGATAAAGCTCTGTTTCATTGTATATAGAGAGCCATGTACTGTAGTACTGTTAACATTTCCCTTCTTAGCCTGTTTACGTAAGGGATGTTCTAAAATGGACATGAAATAAGGAGGGAGGATTAGTCACTGGATGGTGCTAATTTGTGTGAGACAAGTTGATGAGGCTAGAGCTTCTACTTGGGGTCATTCTTTGTTTCTATTTACAGGGATTTCACATTCTCATTTTTGAGGCTTGGTTCATAGTAAAAATCACCAGTTATTTTGTGCCTTTTCTTTTTGTGGAAATCAACCAAACCAAACAAGTGAGAGTAGGCAAAGGTTATTTTTGAGTCCTTGTCAGCAAGGGAATCATCGCTTTTGTTTGTGCTTTGGCAGCAAATCAGAGGCAGGCAGAAAAATAGAAATGCTTTGTAGTGGAAAAAGGGAAGGCTTCAGGTGTTCCCTGACTGAAAGTTGTCAGGACAAGGAAACTGTTGGAAGGCTAGTTAGGAGCAGAGTATCCTATGGATTGGTTAAGCATAAATATTTGACTTTCTCTGGTTTGTCCTTCATGGGAAGCAGGAATGGAAATCTTAGCCATATTATGTTGATTGTGCAGGGGTTTTATCTGGCTTCCTGGAATGTTTACTAGAGATAGTGTTTTTACTTACTGTAAGTTTGACTTGTAGATACTAGTTCAATTTCCTGGGCGGATTATATTCTGGTTTTCTGAGCTGTTTGCTGCAGATATGTGTGTCAGATTCTATATTTATGTATGGCCTTGCCATCATTCATTTGTTTATCCAGTCTCTCATCTTTCATAGGTAGATTTGGGATATTATTGATTAAAAGGTTATATTAATTTAGGCTAATGAACAAAGGAGTAGTTATAAATAAACAGACTTTACATTGCAGTGTTAACTAAGAATATAATATTGATCTATATGTATTTGAAAATGTTTTCCGTATGCATGGCATTTGTTTTATCATATATAATTAGAATATTTGCTACCACCTGAGTGTCTTTCTTTGAAGTGTTTTTCAGGATATGCTTTCTTAGCTACAGTACAAACTCATTTTTATTGAATTTGTATGAAAAATAGAACTTCTTAACTTCTAGTTAGAACTTCTTAACAACTTCTAGTTATATTAGCTAATTAATTATAAACAGTAACATTCATTGATAAATAACCATGTCTATATGTTTTAGGTTGGTTTTAGTCTTTTATTTCTGTGGATAATTTGAAAACTTCTGAAAATTCTAAGAATGAAATAAGCCCATATAAAGAATCTTTGTCATTTGTTAGATTTATTTATTTTGTGATACTGGGGATTGAACCCATGGACGTTCTACCTCTGAGCTACACTCCCAGCCTTCTTTATGTATTTTTTATCGGTGCATTGTAATCATACATCTTGATGGGTTTCAGGGTGGTAGAAGTATACAAGCACACATTGGTCAATAGGACATTACAAATTACTTTGAACAATTTCATAGAATCATTCAGCTTGTTGGAAGGTGCATTTTAATATTTAACAAGTGTCATTGAACCCAACCAATACAGAATAACATAATTCCATTTGTTTTGCATATTCTATTATATTCTACAATTAAGAATTAAAATATATACCATTATTTTGTAGACAGTAACATAAAATGAAATGCTTTAAAACATTTCATTTGATATTGTGTCAATAATCTATAGCAATGATTCATAAAATTTGACAAGCAAAATTCCCACAGATTCCCTAAATCCTCCAGACTGAATTCAAGTTGCTTAAAATTGCTGTATATCGACAGTTGAATTCGTATTTAGTTGGTTTCTTTTTTTTAAAGTGGGTTATATTGGCCTATACTGGTCTATAAATAGTGGTCTATATTTGAAAAATAACTGTGTTAATATTGTTATCACAGAGAAAAAAGGAAAGATATCAAAGAATATTTTGTATTTTACTTTCTTTTCATAAGAAATATAATTCTGTTTGGGTGCCCTTTTTACATTGTACTCTGTAGTTTAGATGTTTTGATGATACTCAATTTCACAGATTGAATAATATTCTATGGTATCTATATACCACAATTCGCTTATCCATCCATAGACACTTGTGTCCCTGCCTTGTTTTAGTTATCATGAATAATGCTGCCATATACATGGTGTACGTGTATGCCTTCAAAAGTCTGTTTTCAATTTCTAGGCATATAACCAGAAGTGAAATTGCTCCAAGATAGGATACATTATTTTTTTATATATTTTAGGCATGAATTCTTCAATATTTAGTAGTTTTTCTTCTCTCTGGGACTGTAATCCAAATCAAAGGTATGACCACTTATCCTCTATAAAATTCTAACTATAGTCTCCAAACTAATCTCTCTAATCTTATTCTCCAATGATCTTTTCACAAAGAAGCCATAATAAAACGTTTAAAGCAAATATGTAGTCAATTAATTCCCTCTCTCCAAAATTGATAAGTATCAACTATAATAATCTCAAATTCCTCATGATGGTCTACATTGCAGGCAGCAAAAACAATTATCTCCTGAATCATATTTGGGCAACTATTTCTGTATGTCTATTTTTTCTATCCAGTATGCAATGCCCTAGTCATAATGGTTTTTTTTCTATTAAAAATTCAAAGTACTTTTAATTCTCAGGGAATTTCCAATTTTCTTTTTTTTTTAATTTTGCTATTCTTTGCTTCTTTTTTGGTTGAAAAATATTTTTTCAAATATTTTTTTCTTCAGTTAAGTGCCACTTCAAATGTTGCTTCCTCAGGACAGACTTCTCTCATGATCCCAAGCAAATGACTGAGTCATGTTCCCATTGTGCACGACTATATTACATTGTCCTTTTCATTCTTATTCTTCTATGTAACTTTTCTATTTATTTCTTTATATTGAATAAGGTAAAGCAGATTTTTATAGCAAATATATATCATGAGATATGCACCATCTGCTTAAATTTCCTGTATAACAAAGCCTAACAGGATAATACACTCGCCTTATGTCGCAGCCACTATCTCTGGTCTTGCTCTAGGGGGACTAAAAATTTTAGGGTGGCTTCATAATTCACACATAAAAGGTCAAGATTGTATAAGATTTCTGTCCTGAAATGATGACGAACATCCCACTATTATAATAGATTATAATAGATCGTTATTAACAAAAAGCCTTCTGGGATTCCACAGGAATGTGGACATCAGGGTGAATACATGGAAATAAACATGGGCCTAGACCAAAAAAAAAAAATGGATCTGGATCACTATGGTACAACATGAACGAAGACAGAGTGGAATCCTAAATGGACTGATTTACATAGGAAACTTGTGGGGGGAGGGTGGTATTTGGGAAATGACTGAGAATTATTTAAATTGACAACATTAAAGTATCAATTACAGAAACAAACTTGAGGTTCCAGAACTGAGTATACAATCTTTATAGGCAACTAAATTTTCAAATTTTTTTTTGCACAGTGAAATGATTTAAAAACTTGTTTGGTGTAACTAAGAACATATGTACTCCTAAAGGCAGTAGACTACTGGCCTTTGGTGTAGGTGATGTTAAAGCACATTACTTATATCACGAGCTATTTCTTTTTTTTGTTGTTGTTGCGGTACCGGGGATTGAACCCAGGGGTGTTCTACCTCCTAGCTACACCCCTGGCCCTATTTTTTATACTTTAT
Source organism: Glis glis (assembly GCA_004027185.1). Lineage (NCBI taxonomy): Eukaryota > Metazoa > Chordata > Mammalia > Rodentia > Gliridae > Glis > Glis glis. Next base: position 13,713 of record PVJS01004927.1, on the reverse strand, counting down.
TTTGAAACCATGTCTTACGAAGTTTCAGAGGGCCTCACTAAGTAGAGAGAGAGAGAGAGAGAGAGAGAGAGAGAGAGCTGAGGCTGGCCGTGAACCCGGATCCTCCGGTCTCCGCCTCCCAAAGTACTGGGATTACAAGCGTGCGCCACCACGCCCAGCAAGCTATTTCTAATAGAATAAGACCTGATGTAAATGCTTTCTATCAAGCACAGATTATGTAAGCAATCTGTTATGGTTTGGATCTGGAATTTCCCCCTAAAAACTTGTGTGGTGAATGCATGTTCCCAAAAGCAGTAAAGTTCAGAGGTGGGACGTGGCTGGAGGAGGTGGGCCACTGGGGAGACGACCTTGCAGAATGTATGTTTCTCTCTCCATCTCTCTCTCTCTCTCTCTCCCCCTCTTTTCCTCCCTCCCTCCCCCCCTCTCTGTTTCTAGCCACCATGCGTAAAGGAGCTTGCCTCTGTCATGCTTTGCTGCCACCATGATGCTTCTGTCTAGGAACTGGTCAACCATGAACTGAACCTCTGAAACTGTGAGCCTGAGTCAATCTTTCCTCCTCTAAGTGTTGTTCTTGTCAGGTATTTTGGTCACAACAATGAAAAATATAATCAATTTAATTTTTTCATCCTATTAGAATTTATCTTTTCCACAGGAGGTATTTGTAAACCATGACACAGAAGGGCACACCAAAGAAAAAGTAATTCTGTGACATTAAACTATAAGTAAAACCATTTTCCAGATGAATGTCATACTAAGATATTTTGTGTTAAATATTTTTCTTTATAATTTATTTGGAAATTTCATTTCTAATATACAATTGAAAACCTAAAAAATATTCAAGAAGCATATCAGAAAGCATAAATATCAAATAGTGTATGAACTATGAGTAAAGGTAGAGTATAGATAATAATGGTTTAAGTAAATTTGTCAGGCACAAAAGCTCTTGGATAAAAGAAAATTGAAAGATTTTGAGGGAGAGAATTTATGTTCCTGCTTATGGTGTTTTGTCTTTCTCTTTTTCTTTCTTATTTCCTAGGACATTTTAGACAAATGGAAGGTTTGAAATGGAGATTAACCATGTTATGTTGGTCTTAGCTGAAGCCGAGTTCAAAAGAGAGCAAGAGGAAAAATTAACCCGGGGGTATCTCAATATGAACCTTGTCATTAACTTAAACGAATAGTCCAGAACCTTTAACACACTCATAATTCACTTTCATATGGGATATATTTAGTTGTCTCTCCTAGAGAAATGATACTGCACCATACAAGATTAATATAGCCTGGGATCTGGTGGCCATTATGTTGCCACAGGTTTATGGTTTCTCCACAGTATTTTGATTTATGATAGCCTTCTTTTAATAGAGGTTCATTATTTGTACATTAAGGTTGTAACTTACTCTACCACATGGGGACTTGTATTAATCAGGGAGGCTATGCAGTTTGGTCTGCCATTACTGTCCTCTTTGACAGTATTACACAAGCAGAGCAATTTATTGTACATTCAAGCCTTTGGTGGCTTAAGATTCACTTCAGCAGCTGGAGAATCATTTTCATTTTGATGCAAAATGACTCTTATGTGTCATTTCATATGTCATTTAATCTAAGTACTTGAGTCTTCAATTTAACTGACTCAACGCAATCTACTTATTTTTAATTTATAGAGTCTTTTTTTTTAAAAATGTCCCCAAATCTAAAACTATACTGTATTCTACTCTTATCATATCACTGGGTAAAGTAGTGAGGGGTCAAAAGCAGAACACTTCTCATCTTGGCCTTTAGCTGTTGGGCTAAGTTTGCTTTCCATGACTGCTAGTATACCTGAGGGAAAGAGAAAGAGTTAAGATATGAGTCAGTACTTATGAGATTTTTAAGCTCTAAAATTCCACACACATTTAATCCAGTAGGTTTATAGAAATTACATTTCTATATAATTTTACATTTTGTTCCAGATCTCCACATTTCCAAAAGAAAATATTAATTTTGATGAGGTTTATTTGCTGAAGAATATTAATGGTGATTTTTGGTGAGATAATACCACTGAACAAACTCTTCTTAGTGATTTGAGATTTAGTGAGATTTTTATTTGAAGTTCAAATTTGTATTGCAAAATGAGGGAATGCAATGCGTCATATCAACATATGATGGGTAAAATGGCAATCAATAAACAAGTCTTGGCTCTAAGTATATATTAACCACACATAATTGCCACTTAAAATATCTAAATCTTCAAGATAGACAAGTATGTGGAATTTCCAGAGGCCAGAAAGGCAAATATAGATCTCTCAGATTATTTATTGTAATCAAAGCTATGAGGAATTCACAAGTTGACTTTTCTTTGGTATTAAATTTATATAGTTTTCTAATTAAAATAATGTATTACTGCTTAAAATTTCAACACAGGTACGCTATTAAATGTCTTGTTCTTATTATTTTATTTTACACTTGAAAAATAGAATCTGTTTTTGTTGAATACCTTTTCTCCTTTTCAAAGGTGAAAGGTAAATGCAGTTGAAGAGCTATTTCATTGCTGCACAATTATGTAGGTAATTGTTTATGTACTGATGTATTATTTTATAATTATTATATTATATTTATCAAACAGCTTTCTTCCTAGTTGCACATTAACTAGATTACAGATAAGAATAAATGCTAATGCTTTGTTTCATAAAAATAAAGATCTGAAATGAGTAGCATATATCATGAGGGACAAAGAAAGAGGGAAGAGAGGGGAGAGATGACAGAGAGAGAGAGAGAATGAATAAGAGAAAGCAGAGATTACCTCTACACAAATAGGACAAATACCACATTGACAGTGAATAAATGCCAAAGAAATGCACTGTATTGAGTTGGATAATAAGACCTTAGAACTTACTTATTGGTAAAAAGAACTGAGATATGCACAGTAAGCCTGATTCCTTCTGAATCTGAAGATATTTATTTTTAATAATGTGTAACAAAATACCACAAACATAATAGTTTAAAAACACATATATTTTTCTATTTTCATAGGTAAAAATTCCAGAGTGGCTGAACCAGGCTCTAGTTTGCAATATGAGTCTTGTCTGCAACTGGAGTCTTCATTGGAGGCTGTACTAGGGACTGATCCATGGCTGTGCCCTCTCAGGTTGGTGGCAAGCTTCATTTCCTTGTGACTGTGTGAGTGAGGCTGCATTGTCTTTCAAGAGACTTCCCTCTACACCTAGGGATGGCCCATGGCTCCTTGATATGTCAACTTCCTTGACAAATAATTGTCCATTTATTTGTTTTTTATTTTTATGTGCTTTTATTGGCGCATTATGGTCTCACATCATAATGAAAATCATGCTGACAATGACATACACGCCCACAGCACTTGGTGCCCCCCTCCTCCCCATTTCCCTTCTTCTCCATACAGAGTACTGAGATTAACCTTGGTATATTCACATATCTACACATAGTCAATGGTAGTATTTCATTAAAGAACCTCAGTCTTCCTCCCCCCCCTACACTTAGACCTCCTCCCTGGTTCCACTGAAGCTTCTCCACCATTATCTGCAGTCCCTCTTGTATCCCAATTACTCCCGAACTTGCACATATTAAAGAAAACACATGACCCTTCGCTTTCTGTGATTCGCGAATCTCAGCATAATATTCTCCAGGTCCTTCCATTTTCTTGCAAATTATGTTATTTTGTTCTTCTTTATTGCTGAGTATAATTTTATTGTGTGTATTTCCCATAATTTTGTAATCCATTCACCTGTTGGTGGTCATCTGGGTTGGTTCCATAATTTGGCTATTATGAATTGTGCTATCAACATGGGTATGCATATATTACTGTAGCTCTCTGATTTCAGTCCCTTTGGAAAGATACCCAGGAGCTGTATAACTAGATCATATGGTGGATCCATTCCCAGTTTTATAAGGAATCTCTACACTGATCTCCATAGCTACTGAACTAATTTGCAATCCCACCAACAGTGTAGAAGAGTTCCTATTTCCCCACATCCTCACTAACATTTATTGTTATTTGACTTCTTGATGATTGCCATTCTCATTGGGGTTAAATGGAATCTCAGTGTAGTTTTGATTTGCATCTCCCTGATTGCTAATGATGTTGAACATCTTTTTCATGTATCTATTGGCCATCTGTATCTCTTCTTTAGTGAAGTGTCTATTCATTTCAGTTGCCCATTTCTTGATTGGGTTATTTGTTTTTCTAGTGTAAAGTCGTTTAAGTTTTTTTGTATATTCCAGATATTAGTCCTCTGTCAGAGGGATAGCTGGTAAAGATCTTCTCCCATTCTATAAGCTTTCTCTTTAGACTCTTGATTTCCTTTGAAGTGCAGAAACATTTTTACTTTAATGTCATCCCAGTTTTTAATCGTTGTTTTAATTTCCTGACCTTTGGGGTCTTGTTGAGGAAGTTTCTACCTGTGCCTATATGATGGAATGTTGAACCTATGCCCTTCTCTAGTAATTACATCATCTCTGGTCTAACTTCCAGGTCTCTGATCCATCTCGAGTTGATTCCTGTACAGGGTGAGAGGAAAGGATTTAGTTCCATTTTTCTACAAATGGATAACCAGTTTTCCCAACACCATTTTTTCAAAGACTGTCTTTTCTCCAACATATGTGTCTGGCACCTTTGTTTTTTCTTTTTTTGTTTTTTTGCGGTCCTGGGGATTGAACCCAGGGGTATTCTACCCAAGGGTATTCTACCTCTGAGCTACAACCCCAGCCCTATTTTTGATTCTTTATTTTTAAATTGGGTCTCACTAAGTCATGGAGAGCCTCACTAAGTAGCTGAGACTGGCCGCGAACCCAGATCCTCCAGTCTCAGCCTACCAAGTACTGGGATTACAAGTGTGCACCACCACGCCTGGCTGTCTGGCACCTTTGTTGAAAATCAATTGGCTATAAGTTTGTGGATTTGTTTCTATATCTTCTATTCTGTTTCATTGGTCTATGTGTCGGTTTTGTGTCAATACCATGCTATTTTTATTACTATAGCTCTGTAGTATAATTTCAAGTCAGGAATTGTGATGCTTGTTTCTTATTGCTGAGAATTGCTTTGTCTATTCTGGGTCTTTTGTTTCTCCATATGAAGTTTTTGACTGGTTTTTCTAGGTCTATGAAGAATGACATTGGTATTTTGATAGAGATTGCATTGACTCTATAGATCACTTTTGTTAGAATGGCCATTTTGATGATATTTATTCCACCTATCCAAGAGCAAGAGAGATCTTTCCATCTTCTAAGATCTTCTTCAAGTTCTTTCTTTAGTGTTATATAATTTTCACTATAGAGGTATGTTACCTCTCTGGTTAGGTTTATTCCTAGGTATTTGATTGGTTTTGAAATTACTGTGAATGGAATTGTTTTCTGTGTTTCTTTGTGGATTCATGGTTGGCATATAGAAAAGCTACTGATTTTTTTAGGTTGATTTTGTATCCTGCTACTTTGCTGAATTTGTTAATCAACTCTAGTAATCTTTTGGTTGAATTTTTTTGTCTTCTAGATATAGATATGTCATTTGCAAATAAAGATAATTTTAATTCTTCTTTTCCTGTTTGAATTCCTTTAATATCCTTCTCTTGTCTTATTGATGTGGCAAGAGTCTTGGGGAATATATTGAAAAGGAGTGGTGATAGTGGGCATCCTTGTCTTGTTCCTGATTTTAAAGGGAATTCCCACAGTTTTTCCCCATTCAATATGATGTTGGCTTTGGGTTTGTCGTATATTGCCTTAATGATGTTGGGATATGTTCTTTCTATTCTGATTTTCTGCAGTGTTTTTAACATGAACGAGTGTTGGGTTTTGTCAAATGTTTTTTTCAGCATCTATTGATATGATCATGTGATTTTTGTTCTAAGTTCTATTTATGTGGTGAATAGCATGTATTGATTTGCCTATGTTGAACCAGCCTTATTTTCCTGGGGTGAAACCAGCTTGGTCATGGTGTACAATTTTCTTGATGTGGTTTTGAATGTGCATGGCTAGTATTTTGTTTTGAATTTTTGCATCTATGTTCATCAATGGTATTGGTCTGTAATTTTATTTTCTTGAGGTATCTTTATTTGGTTTTGGTATTAATGTGATACTGGCCTCATAGAAGGAGTTTGGAAGAATTCCATCTCTTTCCATTTCACAGAATAACTTGTAAAGTCTTGGGTTTATTTCTTCTGTAAAGGTTTTGTAGAATTTAGCTGGAAACCCATCTGGACCTGGCCTTTTCTTTGATGACAGACTTCTTTTTATTGCTGTTTCTTTTTGCTTGCTATTGGTTGGTTTAGGTATTGTATATCTACTTGGATTGATTTAGGTAGGTTGTATGTGTCTAGAAATCTGTCAATTTTTCCATGTTTTTCAGTTTATTGAAATATAAATTTTCGAAATAGTTTCTGATGATCCTCTGAATTTACCCACTGTCTGTGGTGATGCCTCCATTTTTATTTCTGATTTTAAGAATTTCAGTTAATTTTCTCTCTTTTTTTTTTGGTTAAGTTGGCTAGGGTTTTGTCAATCATGTTAATCTTTCAAAGAACCAGTTTTTGATTTTTTGATTCTTTTTATTATTTTTTATTATCTATTTCATTGATTTCTGCCATGATTGTAATTATCTCCTGCCTAATGCTAGCTTTGGGATTAGACTTAGTTTTTTCCTGTTTTTATAGGTCCTTGAGGTGTGTCATTAGGTTGTTTATTTGGTGACTTTCTGTTTTTTCTTATGTGGGCACTCAGTGCTATAAAATTTCCTCTTAATACCACCTTCAACGTGTCCCCTAGATTTTGGTACGTCGTTTTTCTATTTTTGTTTAATTCCAGGAAATTTTTTATTTCTCCCCTTATTTCTCTTCTGATTCAGTCCTCATTCAATAGTGTATCATTCAGTCTCCATGTATTTATGTAATTTCTTTTGGTCTTCCTGTTGTTGATTTCTATGTTCATTCCGTTGTGGTCTGAAGAGATGCAGGGAATTATATTACATCTTTTGAATTTGCTGGTGCTTGCTTTGTGGCCCAGGAGGTGGTATATTTGGGGTAAGGATCAATGGGAAGCTGAGAAAAATATGTATTCAGCTATTGCTGGTTGAAATAATCTGTATATGTCTATTAGGACCTTTTGGTTTATAGCATTCTTTAGGTCTGAAGAGTCTTTACTCATCTTTTGTCTGGAAGACCGATCTAGTGGTATAAGTGGTGTGTTGAAATCTCCCAATATTTTTGTATTTGGGTCTCTTTGAGACCTGATATGTTGAAGTGTTTGTTTTACAATTATGGGTGCACCCACATTTGGGGCATAAATGTTTACTATCATTATATATTCTTGTTGGATTGTTCCTTTTATTAATAAGAAGTGCCCCACTTTGTCTCTTCTGATGGGTTTTAACTTAAAGTCTGTTTTTTGGATATAAATGTTGCTACCCCTGCTTGTTTTTTGGTCTCCATTTGCATGGTATATCTTTTTCCTTCCTTTCACCTTTAGCATATGGATATCTTTGGCTGTAAAGTGAGTTTCTTACAAGCTGCAAATAGTTGGATTAAGTTTTTTTTTTAAATCCACATTGCCAGTCCATGTCTTTTAATTGGGGATTTAAAACCTTTGACATTCAGTGTTACTACTGAAATATTATTTTTGCTTCCTGTCATGTTGTGTTCTATTTTCTGTTTGATATAGTGTTATTTTTCCTTAGCTTAGTTGCTCACCTGGTAGAGTTTGCCTCTTCTCTGGTTCTGGAATTTGCTTCTTTTTTCTCCTTTATGATTTATGTCTTTAAGTATTTTTCTCTAGTGCTGGCTTGGTAGTCATGAATTCCTTAAGTTTCTTCTTGTCTTGGGACGTTTTTATTTCTCCATCAATTTTGAATGATATCTTTGCTGGATATGGCAGTCTTGGTTGGAAGTTGTATTTTTCCAGGGACTGAAGTATTTCATACCAGTCCCTCCTGGCATTCATGACTTGGGTTGAGAAGTCTGGGATGATTTCTTTTGTTTTGCCACTGAATGTCACCTGTTCTTTTGTTCTCTCTGCTTTTAGTATTCATTCCTTGGCCTCTATGCTAGTCATTTTGTTTATTACATGGCATGGTGTTTATTAATGGTGTTCTGTATGTCTCCTGTATGTGGATGTCCTACTTCTCTGAAATTAGTTCTCTGAAGAGGTTTCTGATACCCTTGGTTTGTGGTTTTAGATCTTCTTCAAGGCCTTTTATCCAAAAGTTAGGATGTTTTGTATTGTCCTATATTTGTTGGATGTTTAGGTTGTGTTGTTGTAATATCTTCTGTATACTGTTGACTGTGCTTTCAGTTTTGAATGAACTGTCTTCTAAGAGTGATAACCTGTTTTACATGTGGTCTAGCCTGCCAGAGTTGGTTTCTATTGCAGTCTTCAATTCATTTATTGACTCTGTCATTTAATTCAAAGTCTCTTTCTGGTTCTTTCTTAGAGCCTTAATTTCTTCATTCATTTTCTGTACACTTTCTTTGAGGTCTTTCATCATATTGAAGATCAAAATTTGGAATTCTCTTTTTTGCATTTCCTGAAGATCAGCATTGGTATTCTTCCTTGTTGAGTTGTGGTTGTTTATTGTTTCCTCGCTGTTGCTCATTCTCATATTTTCAGAGTTCTCAGGTTTGTGTTTCTGTTGTTTTGGCATCTTCTTCTTCTCTGTGTGTGAGTTCTGTGTTTATCTGTTATCCCTTTATATTAAGGTCTATTCTGGGGGTATATATTTGCATCTACCAATCTGACTCATATAATCAAACTTTTGAGCTCATCCCCCATTGCCTCTTTAACTAGATATAGTTCTTAGTGCAGAAACAGGAGTCTCTGATTGGTTGCAGTCCACTGTGCTTTCCAGGCCCAAACTCCACAGGGCTAGAGACTATGATGTTCTCTTCCGGGCCTGCAGCCTGCTGGTTGGGACTTAGTGAACCCCAGAGACCACTGCTGCTCTGCTGATTGTGAGCCTGTGGTACTGCAGAGTGCTGACCTCTGGCCTCTATGACCAGTGGGCTTAGGCTCAGCAAAGCCGTGGATTACTATATTCTGAGCTTACAGCCTGACTGGCTGAGCTTTGATGGCCCCTGAGACACCACTCCAAGTCTGCTTGTTATGGTCATGTGAGGTACTTTTAGTCACTAACATACATGCATGCCAGGCACAAACTCCACTGGCGGAAAGAATGTTGAATTCCCAGCTTGCAGTTGCAATCAAGTAAAATCCTATCAGGCCCCTGGCCTCTTTACATGGCCTGGCCAAGATTGTGCCGATGCTGCTCTCTGCCCAAGGCCCAAGGTCTGGCAGGGAGCGATTGTACCTTTCCAAATCAGGGGCTTGGGTGGCTCAGTTCCTTAGCCCCAGGGACACCACCAATGTCTGGGGGGCACAATCATGGGAGCCCTTGCTGGCCTCCATCGCTGGTGCTTACATAGCCCAAACACGGCCAGGCACAAGTTCACTGCTTTCTGAGCCTGCAACTCAGGAGGCTGAGCTATTTGCCCCAGACAGAATGGGTCTGTATCCCACGGTGATCCCTAGAGACCCTACAAGGGATCAGCAAACTGTGGACTGCTGTTACCTACCACCAGAGTGCCTCTGGGGCTAGCTACTAATTCACATTTCTGCTGTGTCTGATAGTTGTCCTCACCCCCACCTCTGTAGGGGTGATGTGCAAAGTCTTAGGCCCCTGAGAGTCTATTTCCTTGCCACGCAAGTCCTTGTGGCTGGGCAGGGCTGTCTCCTGTTGGGATGGCTGGTTAACTTATGGTCTTGATGGGTGCTGCTCTGGAACCCTGCCAGAAGAGATGAGTTCAGCCACAGCCACAGGGTCCGTGTGGATTGTCTGGTCTGCCGGTTCCCTATCAAGTGTGGAGCAAAATGCCGACTGCTTTTGCTGATGGTCTGTAGTCGCCAGCCTCACAACAATCCACAGTTCCTTCCTGGAGGTCTCTGGGAGCCACTGTGCTGGCAGCCGCCAGCTTGGCTTGGCCTGGCCAAGATGGTGCCACTGCCTCCGCCGCCACAAGTTTCCCTTCACCAGGTGAGATGTGTGGAGCTCTTTACAGTCCTCTGCTCTTTCTTCTAGTTCTGGTTCTGCTGCTTTTCAACTTTCGTTGTTTTGTTGAGTTTTTGCTGCTTTTCTTCCCTTGTTGAGAAGCAGTCTTCCTGGTGATTGAGTTCAGAGTCTTAGCACGCCTGAATCTTGCTGTCTTCCTCCAAGTTGCCATCTTCTCCCTCTTGTCTTTCTAATTAACTCAAAATCAATGGAATTTGAAACACAATTACTTCTGCAAATGGCATTTACCATATCCAATTCATTGGAATCAAATCACAGTTCTTCTCTATAGTCAAGCGGAGGGGATTATATTGGTTGTAACTATAATCTTATGATTACTGAGAGGTACCCTAAAATCTATTGACTAAATTAGTAGAATTATAGAGGAAGGCGACACAATCATTCTGAAAGAAAAATTGTTAATTTTGGTTTCATGGATTAGTCAATATATATGAAGTGACAATAAAATGTCACTTAGCACATGTAAGATACCTATTACTTCAGTGGAGAAATAACAGAAACCAACATCAATATATACCCCAGATATTAAAATTATTATTATCAGATTAGAAAATAAGTAATTATAAACTATTAAAAATGGGCAATAAAAAGATTAGCAAAATGTATTTCTGTTGGAAAGATTGCCCATTGATAGGGTTATTTGGGTATTTTATTCTTGAGATTTTTTTAAAGTTCTTTGTGTATTCTAGATATGAGTCCTCTATCAGAATACTATAGTGATACATGCATATCTATGTTTATAGCAGCACAATTCACATTTCTTCATTATGGAAGAAACCTATGTGTCATCCACAGATGAGCAAATAATGAGAATATGGTTTATACACACAAAGAAGAACAAAGAAAAAAATTATGAAGAAGTCATAAAATAGAACAAAATTCTATCATTTTCAGGAAAATGTATGAAACTAGAGAATATTATACTGTGAGATCAGCCAGTTGCTGAAAATCAAGGGTCATTTGTTTCCTCTCAAATGTGGAAGCTAGAGAGAAAATGGAACTTCAGATAAATAAGGAGAGAGACCAACAGAACAGTGGAAGAGGATTGGTAGAGGTAGGTGGGAAGGGGTATATTCTGTTGCTTTTTGTCTTATTTTAAATCGAGCATTAAAGGAATGCAATATTTTTATTGTAACTCTGCCAATATTTTATCTAAAGACCTCTTGCTGTTTATGTATTCAGTGAAATTTTTGTCCCCAAGAAAGGCAGGATTATAATTTTTTATAACAGGTTGTTTTAGTGTTGTATATCCTTGGTTATCAAAAATACTCTTGTAGCTTTGGGAATTTGAATTGCTGAATATTCATCATGTGTGGAAAAGCATGATATGCACTATGGTCTTTATCATATGGGGTGTTGTGTATGGATACACAGGAACTAAACTGCTTGTGACTGGATGAATTTGCTCCTTACTTCTTGTGTTTTTGTTTCCTGTGATGCACGTATTAACTTTAAAAAATAAAGACTATTTTTCAAACCTGAAAAAAAAGAATTAATGAGGGAAATAGTTCAAAAATTCTATATCCATACATGAATATATCACTACCAATCTCATTGACATGTACAGTGAGCGGGCAGAGATGGGGTGGGATCCAGAGGAAAACACATCAAGTACTCCGTGCATGTATGTTTGCATCACTTTGAACCTCACTATGATTTGTAATTATAATGTGTAATTATAATTTTATATACCAATAAAAGTATATTAAAATTATTTCTGCACTTCCAAAAATTAAATACAAAGCATATTGGAAGCTATTTACAAGAGAATTAGTAAAAATATAAGCAATATCACAAACCTTTATGTATAGCCAAAAGACATACAGCATAGGAAAATATGAAGTAAAATTAAGAGACTTGGAAGGAGAAATAAAACTATTTAAACATCTTTAATGGGAATATCACCAAAAGAGAGAAAATTGAATGGAGAGCAGGAAAAATCTTAGAGGGAAATGGATTAATACAATTCTGGAAGTCGTGAAAGACCTTATCTATTGTAAGACATAATATATTTAAGTCCATATATTGAGAAATAACACTATATATTAAGAATGAATAACAATAAATCTACATTTCCTCTAAAAATTTTATTCTGTAGTGTACCGAAGATAAAAAAAAAACATTAAAAGTAACCAGAGAGTTGCTCTCTGCTCTAGAATGGTTGGTGGTAGAGACATTCTCTAAATAATGCCAAATGACATTCTCTGAATAAGAAGGAAGGGCAGTGTCACCAGTAGTGATTAAAACCTAACATTATGTTAAATATGTGAGCTCTCAGGGATTTAAAGTTCACTTTATCGACTAAATAAGTGATTCACTCTTTATGAAAAATGACTTACATTATTTTTCATATATCAAGTTATGTGGGTAACATGTTTTAAGTGATTTACTGAGTGATTTGGAGAAATTACAATGAAATGTAATTTCATATTTGTGTAGAACTTAAAGCAAAACTCTATACAACTTAGTTAAGTGGTTGGTTAGTTAGACTGAAAGTTTCCAAATAGAGGCATATGAAGGAAAAACTTTAAAAGATAAAAGGAATTAAAGGTCTAGAATAATGAATAAAGCAAACAAAATAAATATATAATACTTATGTAATCCTAACTTTTATAAAAAATAAATTGAGATACCTGAAACCTGATTACACTCAAAGCAAATTTATATCCACACAAGTTATAATCCTATTCCCAAAATTCATTATGATAAGTAAAACTTAAAAGTGGCTTCAGAAAATAATAAGAGACTACATGGAGGGAAATAAATATAAAGATTATTGCAAGTTTCTCAGAAATAGTAAAAATAATAACATGAAAAGTAAAATTATATTAAAATTCTTAAAGGAAAACAACTTTCAAACTGGAATTTTATATTTTGTGTGTGGACACACATATGACATATGTATGAAGCAAATATATTTTTAGAAGAAAAAAACTATGAGAGTTCACCACTAACATATCTACAGTGCAAGAAAAATTAAATATTGTATTTCATATTCTCAGGTAGAAATGAAGTGGTCAGTTATAAACTTATAACTTGGAATTCATAGTGCATGTAAATGTATATGTGTACATAATAGAAATGTAAAGTATTTTCCAGTGTTTATTTATTTACTCTCTCTGGTGCTGAGGATTGAACTCAATACTTTCCGTGTGCGAGGTAAGCCCTCTGCCACTGAGCTACATCCATACCCAAGAATGAATATCAATTGTTTGATGTCAAGCTAATGACAATAAATTACAGGATTTATATAAATGAAAACAATAGCACAAAGAAAGAGAAGGAAGGATATGGTGTATACGGTATTTGAACATTATATTATTTGTTGGAAATAGACTCTAAACTATTAAGGATGCAAATTGTAAACCCTAGTACTATAGCTGATAAGATAATAATTGAAAAATAGAACATTAAAAAGAAACTAACACCTTTAAAGGAGTCTATTAAATATGTTTTTTTTTAAATCACCATAGCAAGGCTGGGTGTGGTGGCACACGCTTGTAATCCCAGTACTTTGGGAGGCAGAGACTGGAGGATCTGGGTTCGCGGCCAGCCTCAGCTCTCTCTCTCTCTCTCTCTCTCTCTCTCTCTCTCCGTCTGTCTGTCTGTCTGTCTCTCTCTCTCTACTTAGTGAGGCCCTCCGCAACTTCGTGAGA
>PVJS01004926.1:24489-58963 GCA_004027185.1 Glis glis | reverse complement strand
TTTTTTTTGTGGTACTGGGATTGAACCCAGGGGAATTCTACCTCCTAACTACACCCAGTCCTATTTTTTTATTCTTTATTTTGAAACTGGGTCCCACTAAGTTGCAGAAGGCCTCACTAAGTAGCTGAGGCTGGCCACGAACCTGAATCCTCTGGTTTCAGCCTCCCAAGTACTGGAATTACAAGTGTGCGCCACCACGCCCAGCCTACCATCTCTTTTATTCGTCTGTGTGTGTGTGTGTGTGTGTGTGTATGTGTATGTGTGTGTGTGTGTGTTGAGGGGGTTACTAAAGGTTGAACCCAGAGGCATTCTACCTTCAAGCTACACCCCCAGCCCTACTTTTTTCTTTTTTTTTTTTTTCTTTTTTTTTTTGCAGTACCAGGAATTGAACCCAGGGGCGTTCAACCTCCAAGCTATACCCCCGGCCCTATTTTTTATACTTTAATTTGAAACCGGATCTCACGAAGTTGCGGAGGGCCTCACTAAGTAGCTGAGGCTGGCCGTGAACCCGGATCCTCTGTTCTCTGCCTCCCAAGTACTAGGATTACAAGCGTGCATGCACCACCACACCCGGCAGCCCTACTTTTTTCTTTTGAAACCCCACCTGCCCATATATCCAGTTTTCATTGTACCCCACACACACACATATAGGCACCTACGCTCATTCTTTCGATAAACATAAAAAGCAGATAAGAAGATAGACTTCTTTTTTCTTCATTAAAAATAAAGCATATTATTCCTATAGTTACTGCTTTTTTTCACTCTTTACTAGAACTCTATCAGCACATAGCTTTCTTGTTTTTTGTGGCAGCCACATTTTATGCTCTTATCAATTAGTACATTAGATTTCTGAAGGCCTCTTAGGAGACCTTAGTCTTTGTCTTTGCTTATTTAAGGTCCTGTCTATTCTCAGTGTGTCCATACCTTTCTAGGGCTTGCCCTTCTATGCATATATCACAGAAATAACTTGCCCTTTACAGAATAGATTGCCATATAGGAACTATAGAGAACCACTGAAATCCTAAACAGATAAATGAGAAAATGAAAGACGCTAATTTCTATATTATCCCTTTACTATCTTTGGGGCTGTAGATTTCCAACTAGTGAGTGTTTTCAATGTTTCTACTACCTACATTCTTCCTCCTCCCCAAAACAAATGCTGGCCTTACTACAGTAAAGCTGCCTATGTCTCAACCATCAGGGCCTCCACAGTACCTGGCAGGTAGTTGCTCAAATGTTTATTTCTTAATAAACATTAAACATTAATAGGGATGTTAGCTTAGTGGTAGAATGCTTGCCTAGCATACTCAAATCCCTGAGTTCAGTCCCAAGCACCACAAAAATCTGAAAAGTTCAATTGAAATTTTATGCTCTGTCTGGTTCTTGATTTGCTGACTCCCTTTCCTTCTCCCAGTCTTAAGTCTGAGCCATGAAAGTTCTTTCATTCGCTGTTGATTCTTTCAGTGTCCTCACTGTCACTGCCTTCAGAGAAGTTGATTACTCTCAGAATTTTAATGCCTGAATTTATGAATGTTTCCTGTATCTCCATTTTATTTTGTTTTCTCTAATGTTTGAGGTTTTTAAGTCTACCATATTTGTGCTATGTGTACTAGGTTTGTTAGTTGTATGTTAATTTTGGTAGCAAGGTATTATAAAATCTGTCTTAAGTGGGTGTGGTGGCATACGCTTGTAATCCCCAGTACTTGGGAGGCTGAGACAGGAGGATCAAGGACAGCCTCAGCAAGTAGTGAGACTCTCATGAGATCCTGTTTCAAAATAAAAATAAAAAATAGGGCTGGGGGTGTAGCTCAGGAGTAGAATGCCCCTGGGTTCAGTCCCCAGTACTGAATGAATGAACTAACGAACGAACGAACTCTGTTTTATAAGTGAAGAAACCGGGGTTCAGAGGGACCACACAAATAGTTGTTACCAGATGCCTCATTCTGGAGGTTCCAACAGATCAGATGCAGCCACTTGACCCAGAAACCAAATGGAAAAAGTAATGGTGAAAAACAGGAAAGGAACTTTAATCAGTATGGCCATATTGGGAAGGCAAAGTAAGATCAAGCATCTCAGCACTGTCTTTGGGCTAGTGACATGAGCTTTACTTTTAAATAGAGGAAGAAGGCTGGGCGTGGTGGCGCACGCTTGTAATCCCAGTACTTGGGAGGCGGAGACCGGAGGATCCGGGTTCGCGGCCAGCCTCAGCTACTTAGTGAGGCCCTCTGCAACTTAGTGTCCACAGTTGAAGTGGGATACAAGATAAGTTAGGTAAGTTTAGAGCTATAACCCTCCTATTACAAGTTTTTAGATAATTACTGGAGCTATAACATGAAGTCACTGTGCTTGATTATCCCCTGGGCTCGCACACTGAAAATGTAGAAGTAAGGTTAAGCATTAAGAGGTATGAATTCTAAACTTGGTTCTGCTATAGTTGACTGATGTTGGGCTATTCAGTGTGCCTGTATTTCATCTAGGAGTTAAGAAATTAGTTAAGATTGGGGATATAAACCTAGAATTATTTATAGAACAGGACCTATCAACCAATTCCAGAAGCCAGAGCTGTTTCTTCTCTACTTAGTAATAGAGTGATCCAACTTTGTACCACTTCTAGTTGGTTGGGACTTGGGTACCAAATCAGTTGTTTTTATGTTAAAAAAAATAGATCCCCCCATTATATAATGTACTTTTCATCTTACTAAATGTGTTTGCATTCTGTTAAAGGTAACGTCCATTGACTTAATGATTTCTAAAGTATACAGACTTAAAAATTTCTTCTAAACCTTAGGTAACCCATAAAGACACCTACCTAGGTTGATTTATCTCTTAATTTTTTTCCTAAATCTGTAGCCATTATATATGTTTTATACAATACATTATGGTCCAGTGTGTTTTTAGTTATTGCTATAGAAATCTTTTGATGTTATTATATTACTTTATGACATAATACATTCATTAGTAAAGAAATGTAATGAAGACTTTGGAATAATCTATAATTTATATATGAGTAGTATTGTTTATTTAAGTATTCGAGTTTTTTAACCCATATTCTAAAGTGGAGCCTGATCTTTATCTTGGATATGCTCTGTATAAAGGTGGCTTTTCTAGTACCTATATAAATATTATTTTTTAATAGAAAGAGCTAATACCTTATTGAATAATTTTATCAGTTTAAAAGTATACATTTATTTTATAATGTAAGGAATTTATTAGCAAAAATTGTTATTTATCCAATTTGGACTATATATAACTATTACTTCAAGAGAGGTATTTAAAATATTTTATATAAAATATTTCAATTTATTTTTTTCTTCTTGTTGCAGGAGCTAGAGTTAATGCCAAAGACAGCAAATGGTTGACACCTTTACACAGAGCAGTTGCGTCTTGTAGTGAGGTATGAAATTTCTCTTAGTGAATATATATTGTATATAAAAAACATTAAGTAAGCCTGCCTGAGTCCATATTCAAACTGTGGGTTTCAAAAACAGGGAAAAAATAAATTACTGAAATAGCTAGACTGGTTGTTTTACTTCAGATTTTTTTTTTTTTTTTTTTTTTTTTTTTTTTTTTGCGGTACCGGGGATTGAACCCAGGGGCGTTCTACCTCCGTGCTACACCCCCGGCCCTGTTTTTTATACTTTATTTTGAAACCCGGTCTCACGAAGTTGCGGAGGGCCTCACTAGGTAGAGAGAGAGAGAGAGAGAGAGAGAGCGTGCTGAGGCTGGCCGCGAACCCGGATCCTCAGGTCTCCGCCTCCTAAAGTACTGGGATTACAAGCGTTCGCCACCACGTCCGGCTCAGAAATTACTCTTTAATTGTCAATATAACAGTTTAAATTATGCAATCAAGTGAGATATTAGTGGTCAGTCTAGACTTTATATTTATTTGCAAATGTGTTAACTCTTCTTTTTCCTGTTCCTTCAAGTCATTTGTAAGAATTGCTTTAAGGGGGGGCACACCTGTAATCCCAGTACTTGGGAGGCTAAGACAGAAGGACTGCAGGTTCAAGGCCAGCCTCAGCAATTTAGTGAGATCCTGTTTCAATATAAAAAAGTACTGGGGGTGTAGCTCAGGGGTAGAATGCCCCTGGGTTCAACCCCTAGTACCACACACACACACATACAAAAGACTTTCTTAAAAGGCAGACAGAACCAAAGAGAGCTAGTTATTGCTGTGGAATCTTCTAGATTGACCCCAAGATATTAATAAAGTGTAAGTGTGTGTGTGTGTACGTGTGTACGTACGTACATACTAGAGATTGAACCCAGGCGCATTTTACCTCAGAGTTAAACTCTCAGCCTTTTTTATTGAAACAGGTTCTCGCTAAGTTGCAGAGCCTGACCTCTAACCTGCTATTCTTCTGTCTCAGCCTCCCAAGTACTAGGATTACAGGCATGCACCACCATGTCTGGCAATAAATATGCTTTGAGTACAATTATTTAACCTTTTTGTCATTACTCTATAGTTCATAAATCTTAAGTTTACTTTGCTTTTTTTTAAATCAAGGCATATCAGCAAGCATTTCTTACACATACCCTCAGTTATCTGCACATTATTTTCTATATGCTTATAATATGCCAGTAATGTGATCTTGAATTATACTAGGATATGACATCTGGCTTTTCAGTTTGTAGTTCCAGGAATTTCACCTGTTATTTTTAAATATCTCTGACCTTTACAGATTATCTTTAGTTTTCTCTGAATTTACTACTTGGATGAGTATTATTCTGAGCAGTAAATAGTGGGCCCAGAGGTCAAACATTGATTTGTCTTCATTGTAGAGTCTTAGTTGGAGATTTGCAGCCTTTTTAAAGTGCCATTTTATGTAGACAAATCAATATGTAGCAGAAGATTTCCATCACCCCAGCTAACTCCCTCATGATGTCCCTTTTCAGTCAGTCCACTCTAGGGGCATGTACTGTTCTGATTTCTGCCACCATAGAGTAATTTTCTGTTTACAAAAATGAAATCATACGATCATTTCCTTCCTCCCTTCCTTCCTTCCGTCCGTGGGATTGAACCTAGCGGTATTCCTCCTCTGAGCTACACCTCCAGCCTGATTTTCTTTTTTCTTTTTTCTTTTTCTTTTCTTTTTTTTTTTTTTTTTTTTTTGTAGTACTGGGAATTGAACCCAGGGACATTGTACATCTGAGCTACACCCCCAGCCATATTTTATTTTTATTTTGAACCAGGATCTCACTAGGTTGATCAAAGTCTCACTATTTTCTGAGGCTGTCCTCAAACCTGTGATCCTCCTGATTTTACTTTTTATTTTGAAACATGGTCTCATTAAGTTGCTAAGGAGCCTTGCTTAAGTTGCTGAGGCTGACTTCAAACCTGCGATCTTCCTGTCTCAGCCTCCCAAGTACTGGGATTGCAGGCACGCGCCACCACGCCAGGCTTTTTGATTTCTTTTACCATAACGTTTTTGAGATTCATCAGCA
The DNA here is from genome assembly GCA_004027185.1 of Glis glis. NCBI lineage: Eukaryota > Metazoa > Chordata > Mammalia > Rodentia > Gliridae > Glis > Glis glis. The sequence continues at coordinate 53,518 of PVJS01004926.1, read as the reverse complement.
TTGTTGCATTCATTATTGGTTCATTCCTTTTTATTGCTGAGTTACTAGTATTGTGCAAATGTATTTCAGTTTATTCATTTTCTATTGATGGACTTTTGCATTTCTGAGTAATTTTTTACAAGATAGAAACACCAACGGTCAGTCTTACAAGACTTGAATAGTATATCTTGTAAATAAAAGAATTGAGATTCTATTCTGGTTCTGGTCCTTTTCATTTTCATAAATAGTTTGGCATTTATCTACCAAATATAGGATCATCACTGTAAGGAAAAATTTTCCCAAGTTCAGTTCTAATTCTATTGCTTAATGTTGATGACATACTGAATTCCATGGACTCTTGCCATGAGTGCGATTTATAAATGTAATGATGTGAGGTTTTCCATGTGCTTCTGGGAGATAAATTTATTAGAGATAGATAATTTAATGTACTGGACTTGGTAATTTTTATTTTGTAAAATATAGCATGTTTAATATTTTGAGAAAGTTTTTAATTTTATGTGTTAATGGAAAAGTGATAAATTTCCTTGAACTGTTCAGTGTATAAATTAATTGTACCTTGCTAATTAGAAATAAGATAAGGAATGAATGTTTTTGTTGTTGTTGTTTAGTGGTACTGGAGATTGAACCCAGGTTCTTTTTACCTATAAGCTACACCCCCAACTCTTTTCATTTTTTGTTTTGAAATAGGGTCTCTAGGTTGCTGAGAGTCTCACTACTTGCTAAAGCTGTCCTTGAACCTGCGATCCTCCTGTCTCAGCCTCCCAAGTACTGGAATTATAGGCAGGTGCCACCATGCCCAGCTGAATGAATGTGTTCGAAGACTATTTGTCAGTATTTCATCTTGTACCTTTTTATTTGTGTGTGGGGGGGTGCTTGGGAATGAACCCAGGGCCTCAGGCATGCTAAGCTGAGCTACATCCCTAGTCTTTTTTATTTTGAGACAGGGTCTCCATAAGTCGTTGAGACTGACCTTGAACTTGAGGTCCTACTGCTTCAGACTCCTGAGTAGCTGGGATTACAGGCATGTCCCACCATGTGCAGCTTGTCTTGTACTTTTTTTTTTTGGTACTAGGAATTGAACTGAGGGGAATTCTACCTCTGAGCTATCCCCCCAGCCCTTTTTATTTTTATTTTATTTTGAAACAGGGTCTTGCTAAATTGCAGAGGCTGGCTTCAAACCTGTGATCCTCCCTTCTGAGCCTCTCAAGTATTGGAATTACAGGCATGCACTGCCACACCTGGCTATTTTGTACATTTTGATAGGGATTATTATGCCTTTAATAGGAAGGTAGGGAAAAGGAATGTCTTACCCTGATGTATCTTTTTTATGTCTATGAGTACTGTCTTTAAATTCAAAACACTTTGTTTTCTTGAGTAAATTTCTACTTTTAGCAAGTTTTATCAGAACTTTTTTATTTCCTTCATACTTATACGTGTATATGAACAATTTCTAAAACTATTAACCTGTTTGTCTTTTATAACTTTTATCTTCATATATTTCAGGAAGCAGTTCAGGTACTTCTGAAGCATTCTGCAGATGTTAATGCTCGAGATAAAAATTGGCAAACCCCTCTACACATAGCAGCTGCTAATAAAGCAGTAAAGTGTGCTGAAGCTTTGGTGCCTCTTCTGAGTAATGTAAATGTGTCCGATCGAGCAGGAAGAACTGCATTACACCATGCAGCTTTCAGTGGACATGGTGAGGTAGGTGGCAGTAGACAATAATTATCTTTATATTCCCCTTAACCCCCGGTTATTAATAAACTTGCTTTTTTTTATACTTTTATTAGTACAATGCAATTGTACATCATAGTGAGATTCAAAGTGGTGCAAACAGACCTTCAGACACCACTTAGTGTATTTCCCTCTGTATACCTGCCCCCCTCCCCAGCTTCCCCATACATGTTAGTGAGATTGGTAGTGAAACCTTGTATGGACATAACCTTATTTGAACCGTTCCCTTCCTCATTCTTGTTTTCCCCCCCCTCCCTCAATCCCCTTCCACTATTTTACAGTTTCCTCTCCTCGTTTGACTAAAGTCCCTTTTGCTTCCCATTTTTTGAACATGTTCCTCCCCCCATCCCCCAGTACTGGGGAACTGGAAATTGAACCCGGGGACACTTTACCACTATACTACATCCTCAGCCCTTTTTTTTTTTTTTTTTTTTTTTTTCCGGTACCAGGGATTGAACGCAGGGGCGGTCTACCTCCGCACTACGCCCCCGGCCCTATTTTTTATACTTTATTTTGAAACCGGGTCTCACGAAGTTGCAGAGGGCCTCACTAAGTAGAGAGAGAGAGAGAGAGAGAGCGCTGAGAGAGAGACAGATAGAGAGCGCGCGAGAGAGAGAGCGAGCGCTGAGGCTGGCTGCGAACCCGGATCCTCCGGTCTCCGCCTCCCAAAGTACTGGGATTACAAGCGTGCGCCACCACGCCCGGCCTAGTCCTTCATTTTTGCAGACATAGAAACCCAAAAAGGTAGAATGACATTCTCAAGATTCCATGGCTGGGAGCTAGTAACTGCAGTGTCCTTTCCTTTCTCCTCCCCCCCCTTTTGGGGTGTGTGTGTGTGTGTGTGTGTGTCTGTGTGTGTGTGTGTGTTGCTGGGAATTGAACCCAGGGGTATTCTACCTTTGTGCTATACCCCCCGCCCTTTTCATTTTGAAACAGAGTCTTGCTAAATTGCTGAGGGTAGCCTACAATCCTCCCTTCTCAGCCTCCCAAGTACTGGGATTACAGGCATGCACCACCACGGCCAGCTGGCTACAATATTCTTTTCACTGTATATCTCTGATTTTTCAACATAAAAAATCGTTGCCTACACTGCAGTTAAGGTCACAAAATGTGTTCCTATTCGAAATCTGAAATGCCCTTTAACAGAAAAAATACTATAAATACAATTAGATGTAATTATTATTCTTACTACATTATGAAGTAGACTGCAATGACCTTCAGATTTAATCATTTTGTAGAAATTATATTTGTGCTTAAATTAAATTTAAGACATTTCTGGGATGAGAATGCACTTTGCATTTTAATAATGCTTTGAGCTATGAATAGAAATAAAACCTCTTTTTAAATATTCCAACTTTAGATTTTCCAGATTTGTACTTAGTTCATAAAATACCAGGACACAAAGTGGCATCTTAAAAAGATACTGATGCCTGACTTTAGTAACACCCACAGCAAATCCTTTCTTCATATTTTAATACCCACAGTGAACCCTTCATATTTTATCCTGTTATTATGTTAAATGGCCTTCAATATTTAGTCTAGCTCCTTTTCTACAAATGGAAAAATTCAGTGCCAGAGAAATTAAGATGAGTAGTTATCACAAGGGATGTTCATGAACAATTCTACTTCTTAATTTCAGTGAAACTGTTTACTTTTATTCCAGATGGTCAAACTGCTCTTGTCCAGAGGTGCCAATATTAATGCTTTTGACAAGAAAGATAGGCGTGCTATCCATTGGGCAGCATATATGGGTATGTACTTTTAAATTTACTTTTTAACATATATTTAGGAAAAGGTGTACATTTTAGTTCTTGCTATTTGTATAACATTTCTTTTAGTGTAGTAAAAAGTTATACCATAAGTGAGTTTGCTGCTTAAGTGGGATCAGCCTGGTAGTAGTGGAGGTTTGCTCCATTAGTAGTAGAGCACTTGCCTAGCATGTACAAGGCCCTAGGTTCAATCCCCAAGGCCAAAAAAAGGAAAAGCTCTAGGGCTAGAGGTGTAGGTTAGAGGTACAACACTTGCCCAGCATTCATGAGATCCTGGGTATGATCCCCAGCACCACACACACACACACAAAAAAAGTATTTATATATGTGCCTTCTGGGTGTTATAAGTCCTGATTATCAAATTATAACAAACCCAAGTAGCTGTCTAGAGCCATAAGTCAGAAAGTAATGTGTAGTGAAGGCTCTTCTATGCCAGTTATTACTCTTATACTATAGTCATATTTAATTTGGCACCTTATAAGTTGATAGGTAGTGACCTTAAACAATTTTTGTTGCTATATCTGAATACCACAGACTGATTTATAAAGAATAGAAGCTTATTCAGCACATAGTTCTGAAGATTGGGTATTTAAAATTGGGTGGCTATATCCAGTGAGGTCCTTGTTGCTGCTAGGGACTTTGCAGAGTGCCGAGGCAGCAAAGGCTATCACATGGCAAAACAGAACAACTTCACTCAGGACTGTTCTCTTCCTGGAAAGCACCATTGAATCAGAGCCCTACCCTTAGGGCCTCATTTGATCTTAGTACCTCACAATGGGGACTAAATTTCCAAATGAGTTTGCCGGGGCAAACCGTAGTAGTATCCTTTGTTTCCCAAGAAACAAAAGTGTTTTTTTTTTCCATATTGAGATGAGAGGGAAAAGCTAAAAATAACCATTTTAATTGATAATTTATAAATAAGTCTGCTAGATTCCTTGATGTATCACTTAGAATATCCTGACTTAATTTTGTTGAGGGAGAGGGACCTCTGTTTGAAAGCATCACTATATAGTTATAAATGTCAGGTACTCATTCTCTACGACGAGATTAAAAGAATGGCATTGAACTGGGCATGGTAACTCATGCCTATAATCCCAGTACTTGGAAGCCTGAGACAAGAGGATGTCAGGTTCGAAGCCAGCCTCAGCAATTTAGTGAAGCTCTCCACAACTTAGTTCAACCCTGTTTCCAAATAAGAAATAAAATAGAGTGTAGCTCAGAGGTAGGATGCCCTTGGGTTCAATCTCTAGCACCACCAAAAAAAAAGGCATTATAAGCAATTTATTTAATGTAACAAATATTTATTGGTTGTCTCTTTTGTATATAACTGTTCTTGGCCATATGAAATATACTAAGAGGTAGAATATCATACAGTCTTTGCCTTTGAAGGTATATATTTGGGAATATATTAAAATATAATTTTAGCAGGGCGTGGTGGCACACACTTGTAATCTCAGTACTTGGGAGGCTGAGACAGGAGGATCGCAGGTTCATAGCCAGCCTCAGCTTAGTGAGGCTCTCTGCAATTTAGTGAGACCCTGTTTCAAAAATAAAGAATAAAATATAGGACTGGGGGTGTAGCTCAGAGGTAGAATGCCCCTGGGCTCCCCAGTAACCCCCCCCACACACACAAATATATATATGTGCTGATTTTGATAAACATCACAAAGCATTATATGATTTTTAGATGGGATCTGTAAGTATTTGGTGCTTTGGGTTTATAGGACTTCAAAGGGAAGCGAGATTACTGGGTTAGTCAGGAAAGATCAGAACTGACAGGGGCTTTCACAGATTAGCAATATGGAAAAATGTTCCAAGCAAAGCATTTCCTATGAGGAAGGAATCTCATGAACAAAGACACAGGTGGGAAAGGCAGAAAGCACAATATAATCCATTCCGAAAAACTGATAAGTAAGTAGGCATAGTGTTACACACCTGTAGAGGCTGAAGCAGGAGGATTAAAAGTTCGAGGGCAAGCCTGGGCAACTTATCAAGACCCTGTTTCACAGTGAAAAATAAAAAGTTCTGGGGATGTAATTCGGTGGTAGAATGTCCCTGGGTTCCATTCCAGTATTGCTGAAACACACACACACATCAGAAAAATGAGAAATTATAAAAGGAGGATAGTGGTTCTTTCCCCTTCCAGATACATGGCCCTGTGTGGTAATTCTGGTTAATGAATTGAAAACAACTTTTCTGGGTTGGTGCATTTAATTACTGATGCAAAACTGCAGTTTTCCCTCTCCTGGCATAGTGACCAGACATTCAAGGTAATACCAACTACATCATAAAATACCAGGACACAAAGTGGCATCTTAAAAAGATACTAATGCCTGACTTTAGTAACACCCACGGCAAATCCTTTCTTAATATTTTAACACCCACAGTGAACCCTTCATATTTTATCCTGTTATTATGTTAACAGGATATTATGTTGTTATGTTAACTTGGTCCTTGACTGGCTGAGTAGAGCCCTCTTGCCAATCTATTACAGTATGAATGAGAAATACAGTGTTAACTGTTTAAGCCACTGAGATTTGTGAGTTGTTAACCATACCACAGTGTAACCTACCCTATCCTGACTATTACAAGGATGAGTAGCAAAGTAAGTAGGTTAAGGTGGTCTGGTGAAAATAATAAGAGAAAGAGGTTTTCAGCTGTATATTTTTAAGAGTTGCTAGAATTACAGATGTGCACCACTTCACCTGGTGAACCTAACATTCTTAAGAAACCATTTTTCCTAGCATGGTGACATGCACCCATAGTTCCAGCACTGCAGAGGTGGAAACAGGAGGTTCCCTTGAGGTCATGAGATTGTGACCAGCCTGGTTAATATTGCAAGTCCCCATCTTGAAAATGAAAAGAGAGAGAGAAGCCATCCCAAGTTACTCCCAGATTTATAAGTAGAAGCTTCCAGTAAGGCAGAGAAATATAAACTAATGTGTTATGTTGAGCATTATAGCTCACTTCCAAACTTAAGAAACAACCTGCGGGGGATTTGGAGGGAACAAAAAGTTCTAGGCAAAAGAAAAAATTATAGATTGCAGGGTTATCACTGAACAAATTAGTTAAATGCATTGTTTTTAATTATTAGTCATTTCTACCAATATTTATCAAAATTATCCTGAAATCTTGTTTTTTTTCTTTTATCCTTTCTCAGATTGTAACATTTGATTGGTTATTGTCATGAAGTTTTGCCTTTCTTTGAAGATACTCGGGATTATATTTGATATTTTCTCATATTTGCTTATCACTCTGTTTTCTTCATAAACATTTTCAGGTCACAGTGAAGTAGTGAAATTACTTGTGGCGCAAGGAGCTGAAGTGACATGCAAAGATAAGAAGTCTTACACACCTCTTCATGCAGCAGCTTCTAGTGGAATGATCAGCGTAGTCAAGTATCTTCTAGATCTTGGAGTTGATGTAGGTACATAGACTGAGCAGTATAAAATAATGAAACATTTTCTGTTTTCGCTATTACACTGCTGGCAGAAATTATTTCAGATTTAAAAGATGATTTTGTACAATAATATTTGTCTTTTAACCAGGCATTTATGGTTCTTTAAATACATATTAGTGCACTGATTTTTTTTATCAAGAGAAGTAGTCAGAGTATGTTGTGAGGTAAATTCCAAATATGAATGATTCACCAGGAGGATTTCTTTTCCGTCACATTGCAGACACTTAGTTTGTTAGTCTTATTTTATTTGCCTAGTTAGTCTCTTTAAATGACTGTAGCAGTCGGCCTATAATCTCAGTACTTGGGAGGCTTAAACAGGAAGATCACAGATTCAAAGCCAGCCTCAGCAATTTAACAAGGCTCTCAGCAACTTAGTGAGACCCTGTTTCCAAACAAAAAATAAAATAGGGCTGGGAGTAGTTCAGAAGTAAAATGCCCCTGGGTTCAATCTCCAGCACCATGAATGAATGAATGAATGAATGAATGAATGAATAAATAAATAAATAAATAAATAAATAAATAACTGTAGCAGATCATATTATAGGATATTGGCAAGAACTAGACTGGAAGACAAGAGACTTCTTGCTCACCAAGTTTAAGTGTTCTTTTGTATATATTTTTCTTTCCTTAGGAAGGGATGCTGCTTTATCTGAATATATTTGATTCCTGAATTGATACAGCTTAGAATACCTATAGCTTTCACAAGCCCATCCTTAAAACATATGTACTTTAGTTCCACTCTTATTCTTATTTTTGGTAGTTTAGACAAACTTGGACCAATGATCTCAGAAAAGAAAATACTACAGTTGTGACAAACTGGGGCCAAATACGAGGTTAGAGGGGAAACTCCACACAAGCCCATCCTTACTTTTGACCAAGTTCAAAACCAAAAACCACCTTCAGGTTTAATAATTCACTAGAAAGGCTCACAACTCACTGAAAGCTGTTACACTCACAGTTATGATTACTGGGGAAAAGAATAAATGAAGATCAGCCAAAGGAACAGCGACACACAGGTTAGAGCCCAGGAGTGCTCTGAAGGTAAAGATTCTATAATTCCATTCTCATAGAGTCAGGACTTATTTTCCCAGAACCAGTGTGTGACAGTATGCAAAAAGTATTGCCAACTAGGAATGCTCACCTGAGCTTCATTTTCAGAGTTTTTTAATGGGCTTCATTACCTAAGCGTGATTGATTTATTGCCCACGTGACTGATTTCTGTCTCCAAGTCTGCTGATACCTCGTGACCCTAAACCACCACCCTAATCACATTGTTGGTTTAAATGTGGCATGGTCAGCCCCTGCCTTAAGAGAGGCAGCTATAGTCAACCCTATTCGAATATCCAGTGTATGGCCAGCTCTCACCCTAAACAAGGACACTGCTATCAGATACGTCATAGATGACCTCCCTGAAGTCGATTACAAAGGCCAGATCTCTTTGGGGGCAAGGTCAAATCTTTGCTATACAAAAATCATGTTACCTTTAAAGTGTTCTCCCATTTTATTTATCAGAAATAAAAAGGGGGGATCACTAGACTTGCATAAAATATTTCTAATTGTTTAGCATAGCATTCTTTTGTCTTTTGGTCAAATATCAATATATGACATGGAAAATACAAGTTTGGCCGGGCGTGGTGGCGCACGCTTGTAATCCCAGTACTTTGGGAGGCGGAGACCGGAGGATCTGGGTTCGTGGCCAGCCTCAGCTATCTCGCTCTCTCTCCCTCTCTCTGTCTCTCTCCCTCTCTACTTAGTGATGCCCTCCACAACTTCGTAAGACCCGGTTTCAAAATAAAGTATGAAAAATAGGGCCGGGGGCGTAGCGCAGAGGTAGAACGCCCCTGCGTTCAATCCCCGGTATCGCAAAAAATAAAAAAAAAATTAAAAAAAAAGAAAATACAAGTTTGTAGCAAAAATGAATTAAATAGAAGATGCCATTCATTTATTTTTAAATATGATCTCTATTTTATTAGTAACTCTAATCTTGTCACTGCACAGTGAAAAAGCTGAAAATATACATTACTGAATATACCTTAGGATCTTCAGTTTTTTATTTTTCTTGATTCCTAGAGTTACTTCTAAAGTCCCTTACTAGAAGGCTTTAAAAAATACATTGTTTTCACTTTCATAAAATACCTCTTTTGGAATTAATTCAGTTTGGTCATGATGTAGACATTGTATATGTGAATTATATTCTCTAAATGTACATAATTCATTTAATAACAAAACACTTATTGTTTTGTTCATTATTTTTAAAGAACTTAAAAGCTTCATCTGTGTATTTATCCCTTTTTATATTTTTTCACTTTAATAATTTGCTTGCAACTACAAGATTCCTAAAATGATATACAATAATGATAATTAGCAAGACTACTTTTAACATTCACCCTTTTTCCCCCCCTTCCAATAGATGAATGAACCAAATGCCTATGGAAATACACCTCTTCATGTGGCCTGCTATAATGGACAGGATGTTGTAGTAAATGAACTCATAGACTGTGGTGCTAATGTAAATCAAAAGAATGAAAAAGGATTTACTCCTTTGCACTTTGCTGCTGCATCAACACATGGAGCATTGTGTTTAGAACTTCTAGTGGGCAATGGGGCCGATGTCAATATGAAGGTATGAAACAAACTTAAGTATGAAGGTATGAATTCATACTTAAGTATTTAGTTCACTTTTTAAAACAAGTGGCGTGGTGGCGCATGCTTGTAATCCCAGGACTTGGGAGGCTGAGATAGGAGGATCGTATGTTCGAAGCCTGCCTCAGCAACTTAGTGAGGCTCTCAGCAACTTAGTGAAATCCTGTTTCCAAATAAAAAGTAAAATATGTCTGGAGGTGTAACCCAGAGGTAGAAGCCCCCTGGGTTCCATCCCCAGTACCACAAAAAATAAGTAAATCTATAACAGATACCACTGAGCAATTAAAAAGACCTATTAATAAACTCAAGAACATGGATAAATCTTTAAAATACTATGCTGAGTGAAAACAAGAATATATATGCTATTTCCACCTATGTAAGGTTCTAGAACATACTTATGGGGTTCCAGAACCTGTAGTTGAAAAAAAAATCGGAACAATTGTTGCCTCTGGGAGGAGAATAAGCTGGGAAAGAGGCATGAGGAAACTCTGTGGGTGATAGTAATGTAACTGTTTGACAGGGCTTTGTACCATATAGATAACCATTTGTCAAAATTCATAAGAGGGTATATTTAAGATGTGTACACTTTATGTAAATTTTCCTCAGAAGGAAAAAACTAAACATTGAATAATGATATGCATACTGAAATGTTTAGATGTGACATGTAGTGATGTCTGTGACTAACTTTAAAAAGCCTCCAATGATTAGATGGATCGATAATGTAATAAAAGACATACAGTAAAATGTTAGTGGTAGCCGGGCTTGGTGGCACATGCCTGTAATCCCAGTACTTGGGAGGCTGAGACAGGAGGATCGCAGGCTTAAGGCCAGCCTCAACAACTTAGCGAGACTCTGTTTCAAAATTTAAAAAAATTTTTTTTTAATTTTAAAGGGCTGGGGGTATACCTCGGATGTAAAATGCCCCTGGGTTCAATCCCCGGTACTGGAAAAAAAATTGTTAGTGGTAAAATCAGGATGATATATGTATGGTATTCATACTACAATTCTTTTTTGAAAAGTTTCACAATGTTATGCCCCCATAGTATCAATGTGTTATATATGGGAATGATTGCTTTTTTATCATAATCACTTTCCAGAACAAGAATTTGGATTTTAGAAATAGGTGAAAATTGTGGAGCCAGAATAAGTTTATTCCTACTGTATAATTCTGTGAGAAAGCACATGCAGCCAAGATTTTGAGCATCACTATTTATTTTATGGTACATAGTCATTTTAGATTTCCCAAGATGCTTTCACTGGTTGCTTCTCTGTTCGTCAATTCATTCTTTGAGAACTTGGTAAACTGTATCTATGTAACTATGAAAAAACTACAGACAAAATTAAAGCATTTAGGATTAGTAAAAAATATTTAAGCTTAAAATGTGGTTTACAGAGCATTTTAATTACATGAAGTTTCAGTTCCTTTTGAAGGTATAATGAACAATGTTTTCAGACTGGTTGAGAAAGGAGTCCCTTTTCCTAACTTGAGTGAAGCCTTTAATGATGCCACTGGCCCACTCAGACAGCTGTATCATCATCAAACCCACCTGTAATTATGTCATTTTTTTACATTGCCCTCTCCTAACCAAGGGACAAAATTTTTTCATATCACACCCAAAGCACAGGAAGGCCTGAGGTATAAAGAACCTCTATTATCCTTAGGGCTAAACTGTCATTTTTAAGAATATACATTTAAGGCTTTTAGTTCTCAATCAAATCACTTAGAGACTTTTTTAAATAGTTTTAATTACTTGATATGCATTTTTGTGATTTGATAAGTTTTGAACAGATTATTGTAATTTGAAGAATTCTTACATTTTGGATGATCAGGGCCCAGAAAAATATCTAAAGTCTTTTGGGAAGGAAAATTATTTTTTCCTCAAAAGCCCAGTAGTATTTATTTATTAACAAAAATTAGTCTATTTCAAAAATTAAAATTTTAAATTATCTTAACATTCCTCAAAAGTAAAGGTCACAAACAAAATTTGTAAGTCTATGTTCTTTTGAATTTAGAATTGAGAATCAGTGCTGTAACAGGTTCAGTTATAAAATGCACAAACCAGTGGTCCTCTTTGAAATTATGCCTTTAATGATTTTGAAAATTCAGTAGCAGATTTCATACATGACAAGGGAATCTTTTAGCAGAGAGTTTGATTTAGTGTTTTAAGTAGATTTGAAGGCAATAGCCTATGATATTAATTTAGAAATAGATTTCATAAAAGTTGCCTTAATCTCTCCTAAGGATATATGACATCCCATTTATATGCAATTTTCCAATTATTTTATTGCCAAGTTCCATCAAAACACGTTTCATATGTTGATAACTTCTAAAGTCCCTTCCAATTCTAAAATTATACGAAAACTGTTGATGGCGGTGAGTTTTCAACCAGCAAGAATATTATATTCATTCCTGACACTTGTATTTACAGTATTTGCCAAATCAGTGTTTAAGTCGTTGACTGAATAAAGGCCAAATCCTTAACACTTGCCCTATATTTAAAAAAATATTAAATATTCTAACCTTCATGTTCTCTTAAGTTATAGATTACTAGAAATTGGAATGATTCTTGTTGTAGTAATTCAGTTTCTAAGCTTTTAAGTTGGTTGTCCTAAAGAGGTAGTAGAAGTAAACTGCTTTAAGAGACTGGTTTTTTTGTTTTTTTTTTGTGGGGGTTTTTTTTGGCAGTATTGAGGATTGAACGCAGGGGCATTCTACCTCTGAGCTACACCCCCAGTCCCATCTTTTGTTCTTTATTTTGAAACAGGATCTCACTAAGTAGCTGAGGCTGGCCACGAACCTGGATCCTCCGGTCTCAGCCTCCCAAGTACTGGGATTACAAGTGTGTGCCACCACGCCCGGCAAGAGGCTGGTTTTTATGACTTTAACACAAGCCTTACTACACTGATTGCTTTACTTACACGCATACCTTTTCCTACCCACTCTATTCTTCTTTAAGAATAAAGATGGCGGGGAGGAGCTCACCAAGTGCTATGTGCATGTATGTCCCTATCATTCCGAACTACATTATCATGTGAGACTACAATACACTAATAAAAGTATTTTTAAAAAAAATAAAGATGGGTCAGTTAAACAAAATACATCAAGTACTTGATTTAAAATTTGAACTTAAAACACTAAAATGTGTGGCATTTTCATTGTTACTGTTTTGGTTCACATGTGAAACCAACTCTTACAATGTTGGTCTTTCTGTTTATTGGCCAAAATCTCTTAGTCTGAGTCTAAAATAACTTGAGGCAGTTAAGTAAAAAAAAAAAAAAGTCTATGTTTCTTCAATATGGAGAGAAATAAATGTGCCCTCCTAATGTGTTATGGCAGACTTTTCACTTGGTAATCTGAAACTCTTCCTCCCTTGTCTATTTATAGTACTATTTATGGTCAGTTTGTAGAAAGTAAAAATCTTATGCCAATACCACCTATAGGCTTACAATAAAGAACTCTTAGCTAAGAGATCTGGTTGAGTTCTTTAACCTCAGGGCCTGTTTATTTTTCTATAGAACAGGGTTAATAATAATTTATACACACACACACACACACAGCTCATAGGGTTGTGAGGATTAAATGACATATAGTAAGCATTTTAAAACTGTGCCTGAAATACAGTGCTTACTATATATAAATATTAACTAAGGTTAGATCTCCCAAATTTCATCATTTTATAAATCCTAATTTTATTACAAGTCTTTGTTTTTTGTTTTGTTAAAAATGGCTGTAGGTTAAAGATTAACATTAAAATTGTGATAATGATTTTGAAAAAGTGAAATTAAAATTCTTATGTTAAGATGCTTTTGTGCTTTTTCTCTGGTTGAAAGAATAGCAACTGACACACTTAAAAACACCAAGTTAAAATGATCATTTATATCATAATAGGCAATAGTGTTGTTATATGGATGTTTTCCAAAGATTATTGTATTTACTCTGTACAACAGACTTATGAGGTATAGATGGTATTATCCTCATTTTCAGTTGAGAAAGTAAAGACTCAGAGTAGTGAATCGGGTTGTCCAGAATTTTGTGGCAGGTGGCAGAGCAAGATCTGCGCCCTCATTGTTCTGACTCCAAAGCCCATGTATGCATGTGTCTTCTCTCCCTCATTCATTATCACACTACCTTTAAAAGATTGGACATTCTTTAAGATTACTTCGATGGCACATGTTTGTGTGAAAGATTCATATAAAATTATGAAATCAAGTGCCTAGCTAGAGGTATCTATGATGCTGCTCTAGTAATACTCCATATGGCATGAAGATTTCTTAAAGTGTTGTGCATTGTACAGTGTTAGTATAAATGTAGGACACTTGTCATATTTCAGTTTCATTATATACACAGAAGTCATGCTAAATATTGCTGAAGGATTAAAGCTGCAAACAGTTTCTTTCATTTGTAGATTTTGATTAACCAAAACGTTAGGGAAGAAGTTACCTAACTCCAAAGAAAAGATATCGCCTACCTCAGGGATTGTTTTTCTCCATATTTGGAACTCCTTTTAGAATTTCTACATGAAATACACATGTGCACAGCCAGTCTGATTTATTATTGTGACTTGAGAAAATAGCTAACATTATTAATCACAATTAACTATAAACAAATTAACATACAGTTTTTTGAATGATTTATAGCAACTGAAGTTAATTCTAATATTCACTTTTCCCTGGTCAAGGAGGGATTCAGGATTGGAGCAATATGAAATTTTGAGTTTTAAACTTAGAAAGCACATCCTGACTGTACCACTCTTGATTGTGTGCCCTTGGTGGGATCATTTAATACCCTTGTGCTTCAGTTTCTCCACCCATGGAATCAGAATGATTACCTTACATGCCATACAGAGTTTTTTATAAATTAAGCATGGAGTTTTTTGTATATTTGTACTTTGTAAGACACATGCTAAAAAAAATTAGTTCATAATTTTGGACAGTTATTTTATCTGCATAGGCTTAACACTTGAGTAAAGATGTTAAAGGCTATTCAAAATAAAACTAAAGATTACATATTATAGATTAACAGAGTAATTTAAAGAAAAATTTTTTGTTGATTATTTCAGAGTAAAGATGGGAAAACCCCACTGCACATGACTGCCCTCCACGGTAGATTCTCCAGATCACAAACAATTATCCAGAGTGGTAAAAAGTATTTCCGTTTGTTTTTTATTTCTTAAATGTAGTAAAAACATCCACAAAATGAATGGTATTGAGCAAATGTCATAGTAATCTATATACTTTAAATATTTGATTTCAGATCTCTTGAAAATCAAATATTAGCATGTATGTGTATCTTTCATAATTATTTCTCCTGAATTATAAATTTCAACAGCAGTATTAACTTTTTTCAGTATTACTAAGTAGAGAATTGCCTTTCTACTTACCTGTATTACATGTTTTTACACACACACACACACACAATCATTATTACCCTTTGAATATTTTAAATCATTTTAAGGGTTTTTAGTTTATTCTCTGAACTCTTTTGTGTTTGAATTACTGTTAAGTACACTAAACTTTTAAATAAAAAGAATTTTAAGGTATGTTACTTTAAGTTCGTGTTTTCCAAACCATGTTTGAAGGAACTGTTTGTTAGTAGTCCTCACAATACAATAGGTACGAAAGATTTTGTTGAAGCTTTCTTTTTGGTGCTATAGTTTTACAGAAAAAAAAAACTAGGAACAGATGTCATTTTTGGTTTTTTTTTTTTTTAGGTTGGTTTTTTCTTTTTTCTTTTTTTTTCCCCCCTTCTGTGGTACTGAACCCAGGGATACTCTACCACTGTGCTACATCCCCAGCCCTATTTATTTTTTATTTTGAGACAGGGCTCCTTAAGGTTCCTAGGCTGGCCTTGAATTTACAATCCTCCTGCCTCAGCCTTCCAAGTCATGGGAATTACAGGTATGAGCCACTATACCCAGCAATCAAATAATTTTTGAAGCACTGTATGCAGTCTTCTTGACGAAGATTATAGACATTAATTAAAGCTCTGAGAATTGTTGCTCTAAAGAAATGTGTTTAATTTCCAAACTTATTGGATCCCAGAGCTCTTCTGTCAACTTAAAATGTATTAAAATCTTTTTTCTTTTTTTCCTTGCAGTGCTGGGATTCAACCCAGGACCTTGTCCATGCTAGGCAAGCTCTCTACTGCTGAGCTACACCTAGCCCTTTATTTTATTTTACTTTATTTTAAGATTTTTTGAGGCAGGGTTTTACTAAGTTTCCCAGGCTGGCCTTGAATTTGGGATCCTCCTGCCTCAGCCTCCCAAGTAGCTGGAATTTCAGGCATGTATCACCTGGCTTAAAATTGTATTAAAATCTTACACTCAATTCACAAAACTGCTTAAAGCAAAAAAAAATCTATTAACTATGTCTGACCTAATAAATATGCTATGAATGAAATTTAGTTAGAATTGCTATATACATTAATTTGTGCTTGAAAAGTGTTGAACATTACATTGCATATAATAAATTCAACTTGATCTTTATATAGTCCAGTATCTGACACTATATCATTTATTACAGGAGCTGTAATTGACTGTGAAGATAAGAATGGAAACACCCCTTTGCACATAGCAGCACGATATGGCCATGAGCTGCTAATCAACACTCTTATTACAAGTGGTGCTGACACTGCAAAGTAAGTAGTGTTTACAGAGGTGTTGATTATTGTCACAGGGAAGCACAAGAGGAAGGAGACCTGTAGTCTTCTAAGTATTTCAGGTGGAAAATATTTAAGCACAGTTTTATTTGGTAAGCTACCGTGTGTGTGTGTGTGTGTGTGTGTGTTTTCTGGGAATTGAACCTAAAGGCCCTCTACCTCTGAGCTATACCCCAGCCCTATTTTATTTTTTATTTTGAAACTGGGCATCTACTAAGTTGCAGAGGGCCTTGCTCTATTGCTGATGCTGTCCTCAAACTTGTGATTCTCCTGTCTCAGCCTCACAAGTCCTGGGATTACGGCATGTGCCACCACACCTGCTACCTTATTTCTTTTTCAAGCATGAGTAATATGTAGTTTTGATCAGAGTTTTAACATTTGCTATTTTTTATTTTTAATCTGCAAAGTAAGTAGTGTTTACAGAAGTACTGAAAAGACAAAAATTGCTGTGCACATCAAATGCTTTTCTTTTTCATCCAAATACTATCATTAGTTAATGGTTTTCAGTTCACTGTGCAGAGCTCAGGCATTCCTTGCTTCTCCAAAGGGTTCCCTGACCCTTACTTTCATCAGAACAGTTCACTTTTATTTATTTTATATACTAGAGTTTTCCTGTAAAATTTTACATTGTACTTATTAAATTGGTGTTTAGTATTCCTATGTATTACATTTATATTTATTTATTAGTAAGTTTTAAACCTTCTATACATTCATAAATGATATGCTACTATGTATATCTTTTGCAACTTTAAAAAAATACGTTAATTTATTGATTTAGCGACCTAGCTATAAATTTGGGACTTTTACACATCTCTGAAAATAGCTCTAGTTCATTTATTTTATGTAATTAATTATTATTATTTCAGATTTTATCTACCTTATTTACAAATATAAGTTGCTTTCCTTTTTTCACTGTTACAGAACTACTGTGTTGAACATTCTTGAACATTTTGGCTTAATGAGAATTTTATTTTTCCTTTGTGGTACTGAGAATTGAATAAACCCATGAGTGTTCTACCACTGAGCTACATCCCCAGCATTTTTTGTCTTTAATTTTGAGATGGGATCTTTCTAAGTTGCCAAAGCTGGCCTGGAACCTATGATCATCCCATCTCAACCTCCCAAGTCTCTTTGTAATTTATTTAAATGATTGTATTTTTCTTTTTCTTTTCTTTTCTTTTTTTCTTTCCCTGAAACAGGGTCTCACTAAGTTGCTGAGGCTGTCCTTAAACCTACAATCGTCCTGTCTCAGCCTTGTAAGTACTGGGATTACGGGCAAGCACCACCTTGCCCAGCTATTTTATTTTTTCATGTTGTAATGAAGATATTGTCCTTTTAACTTTAGACGTGGCATACATGGAATGTTCCCCCTTCATTTGGCAGCCTTAAGTGGTTTTTCAGATTGCTGCAGGAAACTTCTTTCTTCAGGTAAGTAGAACCTTCACAGACCTGTTCTCTCTGGTTTTTTATTTGTGTGTGTGTGTGTGTGTGTGTGTGTGTGTGTGTGTGTGTGTGTGTGTTATTTTTTTCTTTTTTCTCCCTTCCCCAAGAGATTGGATTGACAATCTCTTCGTTGTGTTTTTTTTGAAATTAGATATAAATGAATTCAAGTATGGATCATTCATTAACCCCTCTTAGAAGATGTTGGACTCCTAATGTTTTTTTTTCTTAAAGTGGGATTGAACCCAGGGACATTCTACCTCTGAGCTACACCCCCAGCCCTTTTTATTTTTTTTGAAACAGGGTCTCACTAAATTACCGAGGCTGGGCTTGATCAACTGTGATCCTCCTGTCTGAGCCTCCCATCTCAGCCTCCTAAGAATTGGGATTACAGGTGTGTACCACCAAGTATGACTTGGACCCTTTAATTTTAAGAAGAGATTTTTTGATCAGCTCTAGGAAATGTTTTATTTTTCTAGTGATTTCCTCCCTTTGTTCATTGGGAAGTGGGGTATGGAATATTTCTAGAGGATCTTCTGTTCACTGGATAGTAGTCTTCTTGCTTGTTCCTTTATGTGTGGAAGCAAAATATCTTCATTTACATGTCTTACTGGTCTTGGTTTCTATTTTAAGACCTGAGAACCATTCTACAGTATCTTCTAGGTTTGTGAAATTATGTATGTAATATCTAATTAGTAGTTTAAAATGCTATAATCATAGTTGGTTTGAAACAAAACAGGATCAATAGATTTTTATAAATACCACCAACAAACTATGATCCTTATTGAATGTTTTGAATTATTAAATATATAATAATACTAAAATATTAAGGAGTAGTAGCTCTTACGAGTGTTACTACTAATATACAGGTAATAAAGCACCTATGTCTTTTTTTAAAAACAGCTTTATTGAGATACAATTCACAAACTATACAGTACACCCATGTAAAGTATACAATTTAATATTTTAAGTATGTTTGTGGGGGTGTGTAAACCCTACAATCCCCATAGAAGAAACACCATTAGAAATTAACCTCTAATTTTTCCCCTCCTCAAGCCCCAAGCAAGTACTAATCCTCTATCTCTGTAAATTTGCCTCTTCTGAATAGTTCATAGTACTGGAGTCACCCACCATGTGTTCCTTTGCGCCTCACTTCTTTAGCATAAAGTTCTTAAGGTCATCTTTGTATCCATGGTAGGACTTTTTTTAATTGCTGAATAATATTCCATTGTATCTATGGCCTTTTAGAAGTTTGAGGGTTGTTTGTTTGAGATAGAATCTTGGTGGATTGCCCAGACTGACTTTGAATTCCTGAATTTAAGCAATCCTCCTGCCTCAGACTCCCAAGTAGCTTGGATTACAGGACAAAAGGTACATGTTGCCATGCCCAGTATGGCCTTTTATCTTTTTTATCTTTTTTTTTTTTTTTTTTTTTTTTTTTTTTTTTTTTTTTTTTGTGGCACTGGGGATTGAGTCCAGGGGCATTCTATTTCCGAGCTACACTTCCAGCCATATTTTTATGTTTAGTTTGAAACAGGGTCTCACTAGGTTGATGAGAGTCTCACTACTTGCTGAGTCTGTCCTCGAACCTGCAATCCTTCTGTCTCAGCCCCCAAAGTACTGAGATTACAAGTGTGCGCTGCCATGTCCAGCTCCAGTATGGCCTTTTCAAAGAGCACCGTAGCACTTGTTCTGAAACTGCCAGTCCATTTGTGGTAATTTTTTGTAATAATGTACACTACTAAAAATATTTTCTCTTCATTATGTGTACCTTATTCAGAACTCATAGTTTTGTTTGGGATTGGAGGGAAGGATGTGATTCTTGACATTTCTTGGTACTTTAATGCAAAGTAATACATCTATAATATTATGTGATAGATAAGGCATATTCATTCTTACAGGATTTGATATAGATACCCCAGATGATTTTGGCAGGACCTGTCTACATGCAGCTGCAGCTGGAGGGTATGAGACTACTATTTTTATTTCTTTAAAAAAAAAAAGAAGGGGGCTGGAAGTTGTATCAGTGGTAGAGTGTGTGCTTCTAAGAAGCATGCATGGGGCCCTAGGTTTAATCCCCAGCACAAGAAAGACAGAAAGGAGGGAGGGAAGGAGGGGGAAGCCGGTTATGGCAGTTTTTCTCTCATTTTTGTTCCTCCTTGTTAGTTCTGGACCACCACAAAATAGAAAACAAAACAAACCTGGAGTTGTTTGGGAAAAGAAAGTCCCAGGTAGCAGAAATTGCTTTTTTCATCTTCTTTCACCCAGGTCATAAGTTATAAATGGGGTAGAAAGAATAATACTGCAAAAAGAGGTGTGTTATTTTTTATAAGAAAAAATAATTCCTGGAAAAGTGAAAAAACTAATAAGGTGATTTCTTAAATTTAAAAATAAAGTATGCACTCAAATGAGAACATCAAAATATTGGGAAAAATAAAAATCACATTAAAATTTTTAAAAATTGGGTATGTTCTGAATAATACTAACACTCTTTAAGTAGGTATTTTTAAAATATCTTAAGGGGAGAAATGTTGATGTTGTGTTTATATCTTGCCTCTACAAGGAAGGGAAAATTTTGAAATTGGACAATTCTGGACTAAGTTTTAAATAGCACTGCTGGGGGAAACCAGACAGTTGGTTCTATTGAATGACAAATTTCAACTAAAACTCTTGGTCTCTGAAAGCATGCTTCTGACAATTTATGTGATAAACCATTTAATTCATGTTTTTCAAAAGGAATTTTTTTTGGGGGGAGCATCCTGGAAATTGAACCCAGGGCCTCACACAGGTTAGGCAAATCAAAGAACATTTTACAGGAGTTTTATTTTCAATGATAATTCCTTAAAACTTTCCAGTGATTTCTAAGGACAAGGATGTTGAACCAAGAATACGACCAGGCCAGTCTAAATTACAGAGATGGATTGTGAGCATGTGACTGACTTCCCTGTTCTTCTGAGGTCACTAACGAATATTCCAGTTAAAACCTAATTTCCATGTAATTTGCCTATAGAGAGGAGAATAGCAGACTTGTCTGATCACTTGGCAGTCACAGTTTTCATTGTAATATACTAAGTTGATGTTCAGGTTTATAAAAATTAAATTACAGGAATACCCATATATGTAATATACTCTCCTGTAACCTTCACTAAGGTTCTAAATAAACATAGGAGCAGATGCTATCTTGTTGTTTTGTTTGTGATACTAGGAATTGAACCCAGGGGCATTCTGCCTGAAAGCTTATGGAGCTGCATCCCCAGCCGTTTAGTTTTTTATTTTGAAACAAGGTCTCACTTAAATTGCTGAGTTATCTCTCTAAATTGCCGAGACTAGCCTCGAAGTACTGGGATTATAGGCATGTGCCATCACACCCTGCTTGGGATGCTCTCTATGTCTTGGGTTTTGTTTTTGTTTTTTTGTTTAATCTGTTTTAGTGTAGTATTAAAAACCACTTGAGTTTAGCCAGGCATGATGGCAACTTAACAAGACCCTCAGCAACTTAAGGAGACCCTGTTTCAAAATAAAAAATACAAATGGCTGGGTATGTATCTTGGAGGTAGAACAGCCCTGGGTTCAATCCTCAGTACCAAAAAAAAAACCTTGAATTTAAGTTGAAGGCGTATCAGTTCCTAAAAATTCCTTAGGATCTTTTACAGATGTGCTCTTCATTTCAACAGTGAAATGCTTCATTTCTCATTTCCTACCACTGTGCAATATATATGTATATGACTTTAAATTCTAGATAATATGAATTTTAATATTTTTTTCTTGGTACCTGAGGCTGAACCCAGGGACATTCTACCTCTGAGCTACACCCCCAGCCCTATTTTTTTATTTTTCATTTGGAAACAGGGTCTCACTAAGTTGTGGAGGACCTCACTAAGTAGCTGAGGCTGGCGGCAAACCCGGATCCTCCTGTCTCAGCCTCCCAAGTACTGGGATTACAAGCGTGCGCCACCACCCCTTGCTATACTTTTTCTTATTTAAACCTACCAATTTTCTTATAAAGTCACTGACACGTTTTCTAACTCTTTTCCCTGAATAGGAATTTGGAATGCTTAAACCTTCTACTGAATACTGGTGCAGACTTCAATAAAAAGGACAAATTTGGGAGGTAGGGTATGATACAGTTCCTCCATAGAGCCAAATTAACTTTTATTTACTTAATTACTTGCTTGGCCTTTTGAGTGATTTTTGAAAATTACAGTTCAGCATGTTTTGTATTGTGATCATGATTTATTGACAGACCTGGCTGAAAGCAATAGCTTCTAAATATTTATTCTCATCCAGTCTTCTTCCACTTAGGTCCTTTCCACAACCCTAGGCTACAAGTCACAACCTTACCCTTATAAGTACCTTTGTAGGTTTTTCTGTGTGTGTGTGTGTGTGTGTGTGTGTGTGTGTGTGTGTGTGTGTTTACGGGATTGAACCCAGGAGCATTCTACCTTTGAGCTACACACTCCAGCCCTATTTATTTTTTTATTTTGAAACAGGGTTTCACTAAGTTGCTGAGGCTGGCTGTGAACCTGCAGTCTTCCTATGTCAGCCTCTCAAGTGCTGGGATTACAGGCAGTGCCACCACACCGGGCTGGCCATGGAAATTTAAAACTCCCTGATACCTATGTTCCTTCAAGAAACCCAAAGTACATAGAACACAGTAGCATCGTTCTTTCCCTAAGTTATTCCTTTGTGAGAGATTCTACTTCCCATATCTGATTACAAAGCACTATTAAGGAGGAAATAGGTTACAAATATTTATATGTGGTTTTCTTTCTCCTATATAAGTTTCACATATCCCACTGAGTATAATCTGTGGGAAGGCAGCTATGAAATGACAGAATCTCTTTGTGGTCATTCAGCCAGTGTACTCTTTTCACTGTTCAGCCCCAGCTAAATCATCTATCCCTACTTACAGCAGGAACAGACAGACACACAGAGTGCATTAGAACTATACAGGAAAGAATTCAATAGGCAGTTTGGACTTGTTTTAAAGAGGGAGGTGGCAATATAAGCTAAATTATGTTTCAACAGTTGACAGTTGTACTTATCAAAGTATATGATAGGGAAGGATGTGTGTCAGAAGGAAATGTGTGAATATCAGTGCATGTGACTGGACAAGTGCAGAAGAGAAGTGAATATAACTATGTATGATAGGAAATTACAAATGAATAGAAGAAAAAACTATTTGACCCCATGATGACTTGGAAGAACAAATTGATCTCATAAACCTACTAATATAAGGAACTAAGGACCCACAATAATCAAGATCACTTTGTTTGGCTTTGGAATACAGTATTTTTATAGCTAATTTGCTTTTATAATATATTTTAATCTAGTTTATATTAACTTGTAGTAATTCAGGCATTCTATACCACAAATAGCAGAGGGGCTTCTGAAGCATTTTCTGAGTTAGGAAAGTAATTCTGTGTTAATTGCATTTTTTGAAATACCTATAATATTATCCAATAAGGCAAAATAATGTTTGCTATAATTTTACTAGATAAAAGTGTTTGTAAAAAAAATCATGCTATGTAGACTGAATTAAATTTACAGTCTTTTGGAGGGGTTTTTTGTTTTTTATTTTTTAATGAAATCATGGAATTATTGGTTTTGCGATCCTAAGACAGTTACTTCTAAGTTTAGTAACACAGTTTCACTTAGTAACCAGGAAGAAATTAACCTAAAATATTCAGACTTTAGAAATTCAAACAGCAGTCTGGGTCTTCTGAATAGTGAATGTTTTTCAAAACTATGCAGGTCAGTCATGTGGTTGATACAATAGAATATTCTTTTTAATGTTTCTATATTTTTTCTCTTACCCTTTATTCCTCTGCTGAAACTTGAAAAGAGACTGCTACCTCTGTACTGTGAGACATTTTTAGTAGTATAGGGGAAGCTTTGTTAAATGAAAGTTTTTAAGTTTCTGAGCAGAATGTGAAAATAGTAATTCACTCAAGGGACTGCATTGCAACTGTTAGGGGATCAGTAAATAATTTAACTGTTTTTCAGTTTTATTTCTTATACCAGTAGGTTCTCTACCACCTTACTCTCTCCTTCCAGTTTTATGTCCAGTCCTCCAGAAGACTTAGCATATGGTAGAAGTCAGGGAAAGGCCCACTGTGAACATCTGTTTGTAACTGGGTGAAGTCAGTTAGCTGTGCTCTTGTTTATGTGTGTGCCCTGGTTTTATCATTTCTTTTCATTAATGGACACAAAAGATCTCCCCTGCACTATGCCGCCGCCAACTGCAACTACCAGTGCCTGTTTGCTCTTGTGGGGTCGGGAGCAAGCGTGAATGACCTTGATGAGAGAGGCTGCACGCCACTGCACTACGCAGCTACGTCAGACACCGACGGCAAGTAGGTACCGTGTGAGTCAGGAGTGAGAGCGAAGGAGTCTTGTTTTTGTAAACTGGCATCTTCCGTGTGGATGGCTGTTATTGCAAATTTGTACTTCCTTTTTGTACTGTTTTGTTATCAGTTACCTTTCCCTGAGTTTTTAGTTTGGAAATAAATTTATTTCATAATTATTCCTAAGTCATAGTTATTACTACCTAGTCTACTCAGCAACAGCAACTTGCCTTACTGACTGATCTGGTGAAAGAAAAAGGTCCCTTCCTGTCCTCCCTGCCAAAAGAATATCTTAATATCAGTTCCATTTTTTCCCCATGTAAAAAGGAGAAAGGAAGGAATAGTTAGACAGTGTCAAGATTAGAGTATAAGCATCCTTCAGAGATAAAGACTTCAGATGTGCAAGAAATCCTTAGAATTTGGTATCCATAAAGGTAGTAACTGAACTAGCAGAATCTGACAGAGTATGTACTACATATTGCTTAAGTAAATAAACTAAATGACAGAGTAAGTAAATGTTGGCCAATGAATAAGAACAAAAACTGAGTGATACATAAACTATTTTATAAGTAATACTCAGTTATCAAACCTAGTTATACATATGACCTTTTAATTTGAAATCCAGTATCTTTTTTTTGGCTAGAGTAACAATATTTATTAAAATTACAACAAGTTGTGGTCTGGGGTTGTGGCTCAAGGTAGAGTACTTTACTAGCATGCATAAGGCCCTAGGTTTAATCTCCAGCACCTCAAAAAATAAATAAAATTATAAATTATGAAACTTATAGTTCCTTTTAAAATTATTTTCCTCTTATTTTAATAGCACTGAAATGAAATGAAGTCTCTCTCATGAGAAGGCCTTTCTCGTTTCCTCCATACTTTTACTTTGTCTCTATACCTCTCACTTCTCTAATTCAAATTTATTTGAATTCCGATCTTGGTTTCTTGTGAAGTTTTTTTGTTTTGTTTACATCCTTTGTTGAGCTTACTGATGAAAAATTATACTCACTCTGTTCTAGATAAGCAGTAATACTGCCAACATTGTATTCTTACCACCAGTAAGAGTTTGATTCTATGGTTTGAGTAGAGTAGGTAGTGCCATAAATAATGGCTATTTTAAGAATAACCTTCAGGTATATTAAGCCTTCTGATAGACTTTGGAGTTACCCACTTTGAACGAAGGCGTTTCTATTATGAACATTATGAACATTTCATTGGTATTTTTATAATTTATTCAGTGTCATTTAAATGACAGATTTTTATAGTACAGATGTACATGTAATTTTTGCATTAATCAAGTATAAGAAATACTGTCCATTTTTAATTTGTCTCTGTTTTTATCATTGGTTAAAATGCAGGATTTAGAATTTTCAGTATGTTGTTACTGTATATAGGTGCCTGGAATACTTATTAAGAAATGATGCAAATCCAGGGATCCGGGATAAGCAAGGATACAATGCAGTTCATTATTCCGCTGCTTATGGTCATCGTCTATGTCTTCAGCTGGTAAGATTCCTGAATTCTTAGGAAAGGACTAATGTGAGTTTATAGTCTAGTAATGCAGTGAAAATGAGAATAAATGGTTCAAAAAACAAATTATATTTTCCTTTTTAACATTTTCAGAGTTCATCTACCTCTTAAATTGATACTTGCCTTACCTCTTAAACTGATACTTGCCTTAGTAAGATACTTCTCATTCTCATTTCCTTTTCAAAAAACAAGAAAAAGAATAAAATTAAATCTCTAGTGAGGATCCAGGCACAGTTATATGTGCCTAATAGTCCCAGCTACTTGGGAGCCTGAGGCAGGAGGATCACTTGAGCCTAGGAGTTCAGGTTCAGCCTGGGCAACATAGCAAGACCCCTATCTCAAAAAATCTCTGGGAAGGGCTACTTACATCCTAGGACTCCTGTCACCCCACATCTGTGTCTACAGCATTTACTTTTTCTGCCCCTTTACTTAAATGTTTCCCATAAGTTTCTAAAAAACTTTAACCATGTGAGAAACAGAAGCACCTGTGGGAGAGAGGTTTCCCCATATACTTAGGGAATTCTGAAAGGTTCTTTTATTTCACAGTACCTCCTAATAAGGCTACTCTGCAAAAGAAATTTTTATTTCAACTGTTGTCTGAACCATTCACTCCATTTTGCCAAACCAGAAGAAAAATAAAGGATAAGTTAAAATATATTCCTATATAATAACAGATGCTTCAGGTTAACATTCCTTTTGAACCCAGGGGCATTCTACCCCTGAGCTATACCCCCCAGCCCTTCCTTATTTTTAGTTTGAAACAAGGTCTTACTAAGTTGCTGAGCCTGGCCTTGAACCTGTGATACTCCTGTCTCAGCCATCGAAGTAGTGGGATTACAGGCGTGTGCCCCCCCGCACCCAGCTTAGATTTAACATTATAAACTGCATTAAATTTTGTTGCCTTCAAGGGGTGATAAAATTCAAGGCGAGATACAAAAGATAGAAAAACAAGATAAACGTTTAGTGCAGCATTTGAAATGCTGCTGATTTAGCTTATAGATCTTCCAACTAAAACTTCTTAGCTTATGAACCTATGTTTGTAGATTTGTAGTCTACTAAATTTTATAATTGCTTACTTAAAAGAAGCAAAAGAAACATGGGTTTAGAACAGAAGTTAACAAAGCCCTGTGCAAGTAGACTCTTAATATACATGGATACTTTCTAAATGTTTTTGTTTTTAACCTTTATTTCAGATTGCAAGTGAAACTCCTTTAGATGTGGTAAGTATTACTCAGTTCCCTTCTATCATTCCAAAGTTATATTTATTTCTTTAAGATGTTTTCACATATCCCTGAAAGCAAAGATAGTGACTGAAATTATGTATATAGAGGGAGTGGAGTTATTTACTTGGTGGAAATTAAATACATTTCCCAAACTTAGTTTATAGCCTTTCTCAAAGCACTTAGTCTGTGGTCCTTACCATGCTTTTTTAATGATCCTCTTCTATAAATTTGCTGAATTTTTCATTTGTCCATTAAACTTTGAAATGGATTTGAGTTGGGGGATGAGGAGAATAACTGCTATAGTACATCTAAAAGTATAATTTCTGACACTTAAAATGCCTCTTTTTCAGTTAATGGAAACCTCGGGGACAGACATGCTGAGTGATTCGGATAACAGAGCAACAATAAGCCCTTTACACTTGGCTGTGAGTACTGCCTTCACAGCCAGCTTGATAGCGGGTTTAATGAAACACCCTGTATCTATTTGTGTAGACTCAAATTAGTGCACTGAGCTTTCGATCCATGTAGTAGTTATCATGCAGTTAAAACTTTTTAAATAACTTTTTTAATTCTGAAAATTCTTTAGTTCATTGTCTTCTGTTTGCTGCTTTTTGCTTCATTTTTTTTAATTGTGGTCCTTGGGCTTCCCCTAAGGCCTACTCTAAAGAGAGACAGTATGCCTGTGGCATGAACTTGCAAGTGTGCTGCCCTGGTGGCAGGACTTCTAACTTGCTAAGCAGATGTTAGACACAGATAAATTCTGTGGTGTTTCTATACCTTTTGCTTTGTGATCTTGGGTGCTAACTAGTTGTATGTTCTGTGCTGTTAAGTTTATTCATGCTATAGGACTTGGCAACATGATCTATAATGTCTCTTCCACTTTAAGATTCCTCTGACTTTTTCCTTTCAATATCCGTCACTAAGAGGTTAAGAATCCAATATTCTTTCAAATCAAATATGGAAATAAAGTACCTTATTTTAAGTAGGGAATTTTAAGTAGAGTCCAATGTAGCTCTTTCTATACTAAAAGAATTTATTTTTTTAAACAAAGCATGTTGCAGTTGGGGGGGGTGAGAAACAGGAGACCAGTGTACTGTCACTCGCTATTTATGAGACTGCTTGTATTAAATATAGTAAAATACTTTTAAGGAATATACTTAATTTAATGGGGATCACTTAAGTTCAGTGATCCATTTGTTTCTTTTCACATGGACTGTTTTTTTCTTTTCTTAATTTTCTCCTTGCATATGTTCTAATACTGACACACACTGACTTTCCGCAGTCTTTCTGCCTCTTTCTCCCCATACTATTTCCTATCAGGATTTAAATAAGAAGACTTGCCCAAGTTTTCTGCTTCCTTATCCTCTGAGTTCTCAGAAACACTATCACCTCTATCAGACTTAAATAGTAAATAATTAGTCTGAAAGGGCAGAGAAAAATAGCCATTTTACCATGGGTGACAAGGAATGACTACGCAGCTACTTTGGCAGTTCTTACATCATTATTAGCATTCTCACAAAAATAATAGCACTGTCACTTTTTTTTTTCTTGGTACTAGGAATTGAACCCAGGGGCATTCTACCTCTGAGCTACACCCCAGCCCTATTTTATTTTTTATTTTGAAACAGGATCTCAGTAAGTTGCTGAAGCTGGCTACAAACCTGTAATCTCTTGTCTCAGCCTCCCAAGTACTGGGATTATAGGCATGCACCTGCACCCAGCTAATGATGTTATTTCTTAGAAATTTGCATTCGTGTGCTCCTCTTCATCCTTGCCCCCCAATTTGTAGGTTAACAACGAATAGTGGGTTATCTGTGTGTCTCTCTGTCTCTCTTATCTCTCATTTATCGTTTGTTTGTTTGTTTGTTTGTTTGTGGGGGTTGTCAGTTTTTTTGTTGTGGTGGTTCAAAAAAAGTATAACATAAAATGTACCTTCTTGCCGGGCGTGGTGGCGCACGCTTGTAATCCCAGTACTTTGGGAGGCAGAGACTGGAGGATCCGGGTTCGCGGCCAGCCTCAGCTCTCACTCTCTCTCTCCCTGTCTCTCTCTTTCTCTCTCTGTCTCTCTCTCTGTCTCTCTCTCTGTCTCTCTCTCTCTCTCTCTCTCTCTCTCTCTCCTTAGTGAGGCCCTCCGCAACTTCGTGAGACCCGGTTTCAAAATAAAGCATAAAAAATAGGGCCGGGGGTGTAGCACGGAGGTAGAACGCCCTTGCATTCAATCCCCG